>OZ005734.1:191375080-191575431 GCA_963930755.1 Eudasyphora cyanicolor
TGGTCCAAGGTAGCTTCACCATGTGCCACAGTCAACATTCGGAAAGCGTCGGCGCACTTTATTTTGTTTTTCACACAAAATTTGATGCAGATTCTTTGATCCATTTTCTGAAATAGATAAAAATCGAAGACAAGTTAAAACACATCCAAGCACAACAGCTGTCAAAAATTAACTAAACATTCAATATGGTAAGGGACATAAGTAAGGGACATGAGTACCAACATAACGCTACAAAAATATCAAAAATCAAATACACGTAGCCCGCGGAAATTAAAAATTCGCCATATTTTTTGAACATACCTCGTACATGGTACATTTACGCAAAATTTGATGATGAGAATGCTATGCGCAAGATGGGTGTCGTGTTTGCTCAAAATCAGGACAATGCACCAGTTCACCCATCCACTAATGCATAGCACTGTTTTTATAACATGAAAAATAAATCAGAGAGTACTGTTGGAACTATATGTACAATCGTTGCTGATCATTCGCAGTGAACGGACGTGTTTATCACATAGCGGATAGTTACCAGTACCTATTACGCAATAGCAAAAATCTGTACAAAGTCTGTAAGGCCTACATCGTAGTACCTACTACGGTCTAATACAGACAAAATAAAAATAAATTCTCTTGACGGGGATGCCTTCGTGTTCCGATGGAGCGCGGCTCCCCAATCGTCCGACTGTCCGTCCGTTGGTCTTGGCCAAAGCCGACCACACCAAAAATGGCGAAAATCTCCCCCAAGTACTCACAACAGGTGGTGCGGTGAGGGGAAAACGTCATGTCCGACCGTCAAAACGGAAGCACAATGAGCATCGTGTAGCGCTCAGAGTTTTGACGAAGTTGGAGGCTGTCGAGGTTTCGGCTCTTACCGAAAAACAAAAAGAGTCACTTACCTGGGCTAAAGGCGTCATAGATGCTTCTAAGGCCAATGAGTCGGCTGAAAGAGCCACAAATTCAGCTGTGTTAACGGCTAATAAAGTAAAACGAATCAGATCACCTGATGAACCCCTGCCTTCGAAAAAGGCAAGAGGCCCTAATGTCACCATCAACAGGACACTCACCAAGCCCTTCAATGAAGTGGCGAAGGAGAGTCTAGTGATGGCTGTTATAGACAGAAGTAGTGAGGATGGATCCATCCTCAAGGACAAATGGAGTCATGTACAATCAGCCATTATGGCTCATTACCTCGATGTCCGTAGAGAAATGCCGGGCAAACCACCAATCTGCAACGATGCAGGATGGCATCAGGGGAGAGTAAAGCTCTTATATTTCGGTGATGCCAGATCAGTAGACCTGTATAAGGCTGCTCTGAGTCGAGCGGGTGAGGTGTGGCCGGGTGCCCAGTTGGATGTTGTCGAAAAAAACAACATCCCTAGTCACCCTAGAGCCATCACCTGGGTTACAGAAGAGCCCTCCAACCCGGCTGACATCTTAGAAATAATAAAAGATTCCAATCCTGGTCTGCCGGCCCATAATTGGAGAATCAGCAAGGTGGGTGAGGCGGATGGTAAAAAGCGGCAGGTCAATCTTATCCTAAACGCTGAATCCACCTCCCATATACAAAGTGCGAGTGCAACCCTACAATATGGCTTCGAGACTATAGTCTTGAAGATATACAAGCAGGATATAGCTCCCAATGCAGAAGGTGAGTCGTCCACCGTGGCACTTTCTGGAAGTGCGGAGGTACCCACGCCTATTATTTCTGGTGACTCCAACTCTAACAGAAGATCTGTAACGTCCTTCTCTGAGGACAAAAGCTCTACTTCGGACACATAGAGGCTGAGGGGAGTCTCCGGACTCTTTGACGCATCTGGCGAGGACATGCTTCTCGACGATACGGACGAAGAGTTCGATAACACCCTTGTCGGGGTGGATGTTAATCTGTCAATTACCAATGATAGTAAGAATTCTACAGATTAACCTCCATCACGCTAAAGCAGCCTCAGCGGCTCTATTGCTGCGCCTGTCCACAGGCGCAGTAGACATAGTCCTGATACAGGAGCCCTACGTAGTGGGAGGAAGGGTGTGCGGTATTAGGACACCCAACTGTGAAGGCACTCCAAGAACCTGCATTTTGGCCAGGAAAGATCTAAGTATATTTCTCCTGACTAATTTAAGTGGTAAAGACCAAACAGCTGCTAGCCTGGAGATCGGTAATCGCATATATTGGGTGGTCTCCAGCTACTTGCCTTATGAATCTGTAGTACCGACTGCTCTATTCAGGGAAGTAGTAGAAGAAGCAACGTCTGACGAGCTCGAGCTGATTATTGGCGCAGACACGAACGCTCATCATACTATCTGGGGTAGTACGGATATAAACAATAGGGGTGATTCGCTTCTTGACTTTATTCTAACTACAAACCTTAGTATTTGTAACATAGGTAATAAACCGACCTTCACAATTAAAGACAGACAAGAAGTACTCGACGTAACGTTTGCTACTGACCGGCTGTCAGACAAAATTATTGGGTGGAATGTACTGGACGACCACTCATTCTCAGATCACCATTATATTGAGTTCAAACTCGCGGAAAAAGCGCCTAAACCCGCCGTCCACAGAAATGTAAAGAAGACAAAGTGGCATCTGTATGAGAAGAATTACAAGAAAGTCCTCAACTCTAAACTTCTGTACGAACCGAATGACAAAGCCGGTCTGGATAATCTGGTCGATCATATCACCATATCATTCAATAGATCCCTTGAAGAAGCCTGTCCAAAAACAAGGTACAAGGGTAAAACTAAACCCCAATGGTGGACTTCTGAGCTAACGGCTATGAAAAAGACCTGCAACAAGCTATTCAATAAGGCTAAATCTACTGGGGTCGCTAATGATTGGAATGCCTATAAAGAGCAACTCAAGATCTATAAGAAGGAGCTTAGAAAGGCGCAAAGGCGCTCTTGGTATACCTTCTGTGGTGAAGTGGAAAAGGTCTCCGACGCCGCTAGGCTGAGGAAGATATTATCTGCTTCACCATGTACAGTGGGATATTTACAGGATGAGGCAAATAACTGGACCAAAAACAGCGAGCAGTCGCTCAATGTACTGCTCGACACACATTTCCCGGGGAACTTTGTAACAGAACCCGAGGATCAGCAGGACCAACAAGAGTGCGAGTGGACTGCGAGCGTCGCTAGCTTCTTGACTGAGAGATCCAGAATAAGCTGGGCTATTAACAGCTTTGAGCCCTTCAAGTCACCTGGACCAGATGGCATCACTCCAGCAGAAATGCAGAAAATGTTAAAGTACATTATCCCCTGGCTGGAGAAAATGTATGTAGGCTGTATCAGGCTTTCATACGTCCCGAATCGATGGAGGGATACCAAAGTGGTATTCATACCTAAAGCTGGAAAGATATCACACACTAGGCCAAAAGACTTCAGACCAATTAGCCTATCCTCCTTCCTATTGAAAGGTCTGGAAAGACTTTTAGATCATTTCATTAGGGAAAACCTGGAAACAAAACTCCTGTCGGGGAACCAACATGCTTACAATAAGGGTAAGTCTACAGAATCAGCCCTGCACGAACTTGTGAGCACTATCGAATCGTCCCTGCATTTCAAGGAATTCACCATGGTGGCATTCCTTGACATAGAAGGGGCTTTTAACAACATTCACTCAGATGCGGTAATTGCGGCACTCTCACATCTAAAAGTTAACACTAGTTTGATTAGACTAATTCAAAGTCTGTTCATCAGAAGACGTATAACAGCATGTCTAGGGTCCACAACTCTAACAAGGTATGTAAACAGAGGGACCCCGCAAGGAGGAGTATTGTCTCCACTAATTTGGAACCTAGCGGTGAATGAAATCCTGCTAGATCTAGAACGTTGTGGCTGCAAGGTCGTGGCATATGCGGACGACGTGGCAATCGCAGTGAGTGGCAAATTCGTAAACGTCCTCAGAGACATCTTACAGGTGGCTCTGAACAAGTTGGCTAGATGGGCCAGAAGCAGCGGTTTGGGCGTTAACCCCAACAAGACAGAATTGGTTCTCTTTACTAGGATGAATAATGTCCCACATGTGGACCCTCCACCTCGGATAAATGGAACAGATCTAGTCTTTTCTGAAAGTGCAAAATTTTTAGGAATAGGAAAATGTTATTTAGACTTAACGTATTGGAACGTGTAAGGAAGGCCAACGTCGCCTTATATTCCTGCAAAAAGGCTGTAGGGTCGCGGTGGGGACTCTCTCCTAAAATCGTCCACTGGATATATATAGCAGTAGTTCGTCCAATACTGTTATACGGTATTGTGGTATGGTGGACGGCAACTGACAAACTAACCATTACCAACCTACTAACAAAGGTTCAGAGAACAGCCTGCCTGAGCATAAGCGGAGCCTTAAGGACTACAGCGACCGAGTCTCTACAAGCCCTACTCCATATACTGCCGATTAATATTGTGGCGAGAGAAGTTGCAACCAAAGCGGCAATAAGATTAAGCTGCCTATCAATGTGGGGGTACAAGAACTATGGTCACATGAGGATATCAAAGTGTAGTGCTATGGTAACCGACCGAGTGGACTATATACCAACTGTGTACACCTTCGAGAGAAATTACATCACTATGATTCCCGCCAGAGATGAATGGGTCGGCAGAATACCAGGTGATAGAAACCATCTCCACTTTTACACGGATGGTTCGAAGCTTGATGCAAAGGTTGGCTTCGGAGTACACTGTGAAGAACTTAGTCTGGATATAGCTCACAGACTACCAGATACCTGCAGTGTCTATCAAGCCGAAATAATGGCAATATGGGAAGTCGCCAAGTGGCTGAGTCGCAACATAGTAACCAACACTGGCGTTGTAATTTACTCGGACAGCCAGGCTGCCATCAATTCTCTGGAGGCAACATCCCTAAATTCACAAACAGCCCTCGACTGCCGCAGATCTCTTAACGAGATGGCTGAGCAGTTTAATATACACCTCATATGGGTGCCTGGGCATAGGGATATCCCGGGGAACTGCAAAGCCGATGAACTTGCTAGGAAAGGGACGACATTACAAATTCTCGAAGAATTTGCATATATTGGTGCGCCACTATCCACGTGCAAGCTTTGGCTTAGGCAAGAGGCAATCAGGCAGTCCAACGAAAGATGGACAGAAATCGGCACCTGCAGGGTAGCGAGACAAATCTGGCCAAGGTATGACCTGAGAAGGTCAAAATATCTCCTCGCACTAGAGAGGAAACGATTGTCTACGTTAGTACAGGTTCTGACGGGACACTGCTTGATCGGCGAATACGCCAAAAGATTGGGTATTGACTCCAATGACTTCTGCCGAAGCTGTGGAGATGAGGAAGAAGTGGAGATCATTGAGCACTTGCTTTGCGACTGTCCCGCTTTGAGTAAACGACGACTGGACATACTGGGGTCGGCCTTTTTAGGCAGCCTAACAGATCTTTCCAGTACTGATATTCGTACTATCGATATATTTATATATCAAACAGGTTGGTTTCGATGAGGGGCATTTCAGCCCGTGGTAACACTAGGGACCTAAACTGGTCTATGTGAGCTTGTAAAAAAAAAATACGACTGCCACCCTAACCTAAACCTAAACCTATATGTACAATTTTCAATAAGAGTTGTCGTTGATTGGAAGAAAGTCTCTATCAATTTTTTCTAATGATAGGTTCATATATTCGAGTTGTCCTTAGATCAAAATAAATTAAGGACGGACGAACGGATATAATAAATCTACATATAAAATTTATATATATTTTGATCCTTATAATAAATTATGCAACTATGTATTGCGTTTCTTTTAAGATGTTACAAACCGGTGTACAAATTCATAATACTCATATCATCATAGTGTAGTACGCTCTACTCTTTTTATGTTTGAAGTATACACTGACCGTATGTTCACATTTATTACAAAGCAAGGGGCGATTAGAGAGTGGGTCATTGACAGTTATAGTCACTTTGTATGTTTTGTGTTTTATTTATATTCCTCTCCTTGTCCTTTTATTTTCAACCCTGTGACGGATTAGTTATATTATGACCACAAAATCATTATAACTCAACATCTGCATAAATAATAAATATTCATCTTTACTCGTCATCAACTTTGAGTTCAGAGGTGGGAAAGGTACAGAGCTATATTTGAAAATGGAACTGAATACACACTTAACAGTTATGATGATTGAAGCGATACGAATGTGTGTCAAAGGGGGAACTGAATACAAATGACATACTAAAATGTGTGCAGGAATTCTGAGCGAAATTACAATGTCATATAACTTTTGTGTGCAAAGAAAACCTGTTTGCTAACATTAAAGCGTTTTTGTGAAAAAAATCGGTACTTCAATTTTTTTTTTAAATTTGTTTTATTTTTAGGGTATATATACATATTTCGTTTTATTCCTATAAGGAACATAGGGACTTAATATTAACCAGTAAGGGACTTAATATTAACCACCACTCTCGTAATATTGAATAACTCTGATATATAAATTTTGTAATTCATGTATAAATTGTTTACATAAATTTACATTTGGGACATTTTATACTTAAATAATGCCCTGTACCACAGTGTGGTGTAGGGTATAAAAACGGTTGGATCTAAAGAGCCAAATCGGATGAAACATATATATGGGAGCTATAGCTAAATCTTTACCGATTTTCTCCAAATTCGGCAATGTTGCTTCATGGATCAAGAAACTCTACCATTCTAAATTTCAAAACGATTGGATGTAAAATAAAGCTTCTATAGAACTAAAGGGCCAAATCGGACGAAGCATATATATGGCAGCTATATCTAAATCTGAACCGATTTCCACCAATAGCGATCTTAACAGCCGCGAAATACTCTAAACTGCAAAATTTCAGAACGATCGGAGTGAAATTGCGACCTGTAGTCGACGAACAACTTTACATGGACAGACGGACGGACGGACAGACATGCTCAGCTAGTGATTCTGAGTCGATCGGTGGGGCTTTATGGTGGGCCTAGCTGTGTTATTTTCAGGTGTTACAAACATCTGCCGTGAAACAAACTTATAATACCCTGTACCACAGTGTGGTGTAGGGTATAAAATCAGAGTGGACGCCAGAGCGTATGAATGATTGTGATATCACAAAACGTTATGTATACGCATCAGGAGACATTTCAATAAAGTGGTTTTCTTTGGAATGGTCTCATTTTGTTCGCGACCGATCTGAATTCACGATAAAATAATAAAAATATAATTATTGTGAATTGTTCGATGCTTTTGAGAGTATCTAATTGAAAAATTATTGAAATGTTCTCAAAGAAATAGATTTTTTTTGGCAATACCTTTGGAACCACTGATGGCGTGAATAATGATACCATGAAGGCTACTTAATTTAGGATTCACTAAATCTTTCCTGAACGAATTAGGATAAATGGTTCTCCAATTATGCTGAAATATGTGGTTCAACCTCTATTTGTATCCTCTCATTTTACAGAGCAGGGTACATATCATTTGCTACGGCCAAAAGTGTAACATATTGAAAGAGTGACCTAAGACTCCAAGTATGTTTGGCGGAAATCTTAAGTCATTTGAGCAATGTCCGTCCGTCTGCTGGCTGGTGCACACGATAACTCAAGTTAAGTTCGTAAATGGTCCATATGGGTCCAGTCCTTCTCGTACCTCTCCCACAAAGGATTAACAAAATAAGCAAAGTATATGAAAATAACGAAAATAAATTTTTGAAACAGATTTCCGCTGAATATACTTGGGTCATTCCTTCGAAGTGTTACACTTTTGTCCCATATCATCTTCTATATATATAAAAATGGAAAAATGTTTGTATGTATGTATGTGTTTTATAGACGCTTAAACCACTGCACCGATTTAAAAATTTTTTCTTTTGTTTGAAAGCTTTTTTGTCTGAGATGGTTTTGGAAAAAAAAATTTTACAAAAAGTGGGCGGCGCAAATGTGGGCGTGACAAATCGTTTGTTTTCAAAAATGGACGGGATCGGAAATCTCAATCTGGGGCAACGAAGTGGACCGGGTCCAGCTAGTATCATATATTACCTCTTCCACTAAAGTGAGGAAATAAAAATGAATCTTAAGAAGTGGAAAATGAGAAATCTTGATAAGAGGAAATTGATTCCCTACAAAATACTCTAAATACGCTATGTAACAAACATTCTTTTTTTGTGTCCGAGACCTAAAAACTTTTTTTGTACAGATTTTTTTTATAATAAATTGTTTTTTAAAATATTTTCTAGAATCACAATTTTCATGCAAGGTGCCATTAGTATTTGAACCATATTTTTGTAAAGTATAAGGGCTAAAAATGCTGCAACCATCACTTTCGTGTAGAAACTGAATTGTAGCAATAGTTAAAACAATTAGAAAAAAATCTGTTTTTTTCGAAAACGTCGTTTTTTGCTGGCACGAAAAAACCATAAAAAATAGAAACAAATCGCAAAAAATATGTTTGATCCATTTTTTGAAATGTATAAATTATAAACCATTTTGAAAAAATAGGGAAATTCAAAAAAATAATTTTTCATATTTTTTATTTTGGCAATTTTGTTTGGGAGGTACCAAAAGGGGTGTGGCAATGACGCCCATTTTTAACTGTACAAAATTTTAAGTATTTGTATTGACTGGAATCAAAGTTATAAGCCTTTAACTTTTTGTGTAAAATGGTCCATTTGTAGGGATGTACCAAAAGGTGCTTGGTAACTTCGTCCATTTTTACGGGACTGTAGGTACTATAAGGGATTACACCTCACAAAGTGTAAAGTGTTTGTGTGCGCAGGAAACAAGTTATATGCCATTAAATTTTTGTGCAAAATTGTATATTTGTATGGGAGGTACCAAAAGGCGCGCGCAACTTCGCCCATTTTTCTAAACATGATAGCGAAAGGATATATATAGGATATAAGGTATAGGATAATCATTGTTGACCCTTCGTGGGGGAGGTACTCGAAGGAGTGGACCAACATAGTCCATCCTTGACCTTAGCCTGAGATAGAAACCAGTAAGGAAAGGCAGAAAGTCGGGCGGGACCGACTATATAATACCCTACACCTCCCTTACAATGCGATAAAGGTCGTTGCGAAAATAATTTGGAATAATTGGTAAGTAGGCAGGAACATATTATCTAATTCTGAGCCGATAATCGCTAAATTAAGCAATATTCGTTCCTAAATTGAGAAACACCTTTCCGGAAAATATTAATGATTGAAAGTAAAGTACAACTTCTATAGCGCGTTGATACCAAATCAGGAGGAACATATATATGGAGGTTATATATAAATCTGAACCGATTTTCCCTGAATACTCATTCATGTAAAAATACCTCTTTCTGTAGAATTTCGTACTGATCGGATATAAAATACAGTCTCTACAGCGCTTACATGTCAAATCGGAGGTAACATATATATGCGGGCTATATCTAAATCTCAACCGATTTCCCTCAAATTTAGCAGTATTAATTCATGTAATAAGAAACCTTTTTTCGTTCTGCCGAATTTCGTACTGATCGGATTAAAAATACACTTTTTACAGCGCTTACATGTAAAATCGGGGGTAACATATATATGGGGGCTATATCTAAATCTAAACCGATTTTCTCCGAATTTGGCAGTATTCCTTCATGTAATAAGAAACCTCTTTCTGCCGAATTTTACACTGGTCGGTTATAAAATAAATTTTTTACGGCGCTTACATTACAATTTAACAGTGTTCATTCATATAATAAGAGACCTCTTTCTGCTGAATTTCATACTGATCGGATATAAAATAAAGTTTTTACAGCGCTTACATGTCAAATCGGGGCTAACATATGGGGGCTATATCCAAATCTGAAGCGATTTTAACCAAATTAAATAGGGATCGTCCTTGGGCAAAAAAAGATATGTGTAAAGTTTCGTCAAGATCGGGCCATAATTGCGACCTGTATTTTGATTACAAGAATACATCTACAGACAGACGGACAGACAGACGGACATAGCTAAATTGACTCAGAAAGTGATTACAAGTCGATCGGTATAATAAACAATGGATCTATCTCTTCTCCTTTTGGTTGTTACAAACAAATGCACAAAGTCATAATACCCTGTACCACAGTGTGGTGTAGGGTATAAAAAATGTTGACACATACCAAATGTTAAGTCAATCGGCAAATCTTGTTGAAAATTATCGTGCGCACCAACCAAACAGACAGACGGACAGGCTGACGGACATTGCTAAAATGACTTAAAATAGCCCAAAACAGATTTCCGCCAAATATTCTTGGGGTCTCTTAGGTCACTCCATCGATATTTTACACTTTTGGTTGGCAGCAAATTATGTATACACTTGTTCACAATAGGGGGGAATAAAAACGAATTTAGTTGAAATTCTCCTATTTCTACCAAAAGTGCTATAATTTCTACATATATACATAGACTTTTTGAAATAGGCACTGTTTTCTTCAAATAGGCATTGTTCTCTTCGTTAGGTTGCTAGCTTTCAAAATATGTTTTTTTTCGTGCCAGCAAAAAACAATTTTTTTTGGAGAAAATCCATTTTTATACCCTCACTTTAGTGTGACGAGGGTATATATCATTTGCTACGGAAAAAAGTGTAACACATCGAAGGAGTGACCTAAGACCACAAGTATGTTCGGAGGAAAACCGTTTTGGGTCATTTTAAGTCGAATGAGCAATGTCCGTCCGTCTGTCTGTCTGTCTGCTGGCTGGTGCGCACGATAACTCTCGAAAGGAGTAACCGATTGACTTCAAATTTGGTATGTGGTAATATTTTTTTCTATCTCCGGCTAAGTTCGAAGATGGGCCATATTGGTCCACTACTTCTAGTACCTCCCCCACAAAGGGTTAAAATGTTGTGAAAAATTAATTCTTTAATAACTGCTATACTGCTTATTCGAATCGTCTGAAATTCCACACATAGTATTAGCTTATTAGTCGCTATCAACTCGAGAAAAATGGGCGAAGTTGCCATGTCCCTTTTGGTACCTCCCACACAAATGCACCGTTTTGCACCAAAAGTTAACAACTTATAACATTAATAAAGGTGTATAAAAAAACTTGAAATTTTGTACAGTATTATGCTTTTATATTGCCACAGTCAAGGGAAATATTGGCGTTGTTGCCACGCCCTTTTTGGTACCTCCCACACAAAGGTACGTTTTTGCACCAAAAGTTAACAGCTTATAACATTAAAACCAGTGTATAAAAATACTTGAAATTGTGTACAGTGTAATATTTTTATATTGTCTATATCCCTGTGAAAAATGGGCGTTATCGCCCCGCCCCTTTTTGTACCTCCCACACAAAATGCCCAAATCATACCACAATTTAATATCTCATAACGTTTTTAACAGTGCACATAAATGCTTATAATTCGGCACAGTGCAATGAATTTAAAGTATCTAATGTTCAGCGAAAAATAGGTGTATTTGATAAACCCCTTCTGGTCCTCCCACACAAATTGACAGAATAATTCGAGTAATATTCAATATTACATTACTCACAAAGTGAGGGTACACCTTAGTCGGTTTACCCGACTGAAACATTCTTACTTGTTTTTAAATTATTTTAACAACTTAAGTTTCCACATATAAGTATCATTACCAACAGTTGTAGTCCCTATAATTTTGTTTAATTTAAAGGGTATCCTGGCATTATCGAGCATATACTTCAAAAAATATCGTCTAAATATTAAAGGCACATTCCTTGAAAATTGGAATTTAATTTTTTTTAATATATTTTTTGTGCTTAGGGCTCCATATTTCAAAAGAAAATATTATGCGCAGCTCTTCGAAAAAAATTTTGTTCTAAAGTGTTATCTACAAATGAGCTATTTTATCCAAAATCGATTGTGGTTCTAAAAAATCTATATAGGAATCTTCCGATTTTTAGATTTATAAATTTTTACAAAATTTTCTTATTTTGCTCTAACGGGATGGTGTATCACATGGTCGCCCGGATTTAGCCATTCTGTAATTGTTTTAAATTCCTCCACTATGCTAAGGTGAGTGGATATATGAGGAATGAATAATAAATTGGGATCATATAAGTTCTTGCATCTCTAAAAAACACAATCTCTCTAATATAATTTAGTCAAACTATTTTTAGTAGTTATCTCAACTGTATTGTACTGTAATTTACTACATTGGCCATAAGGCTTCAAATTACTTGTTTGAATAAATAAATAAATAAAAAGGCTGGAACCTTTAACCTTTATTCCGGAGAAATTTTGGAAAACAAGTTGTAGCTGCTGGTGTTTTAAACTAATTGTAAAGTCTTCTTGTGTTATGTACTAGAACATATATAACACGTCAAAAGGCACACCGCATCAAAATACAAAACGTGACTTTATTTCCAAAAGAACAATGTATATGAACGGAAAGGGAAAAACAAACTGTACACATATATTAACATCAGTGTTTTAGAAACGTTGTAAAATTTAATTAAGATAATAAAAAGGGGGTAGAGCAATAACAAAATTATTTTAATAAAAAAATATATTTTGGAAAACATGGTTACTTCAAAATATTTTTTTCTATTACGCCATGCGGCACGAATTGCCTGAACTGTCATTTTACATGACCTATATCTTTTCAAGGATACCATTTTTAAAATCATTTTCTTCACACTTATAATATAGCGAATGGCACCAATTTTGAATAATTTTCCAAGAACTATTGATATTATCCTTTACAACTTTTATTCTGGAATAATAAAAAGATTTGAAAGAAAAATTTTCATCAAGCGTTGATTGGTGAAGTGGCAAACCGAACTGAGCACAAATAGTAATAGCGTTACCATATCCGAATAAATTTGCCACTGAAAACCACCCGATAATAAGTTGCCTTCATCTGACTTTTCTTAAATTAACTCCATGTCATACCACTGTTGGTCTACCAAGTCATTTCATAGACAGGCATGCTGTGCATAACAAATAAAAACACCCGATGAATCCAACAAGAATAACATAAAATGAAAAGTTAATCTCACGCCTAAAACTCACTGGGACTCAGCAGAAACCTGTCCTCTTAAACTTATTCATCTGGCATACTCTGCATGAACTAAATTTGCATAAATTTATTGCTCAGCCATAGATAACAGAAATCGTAATTTATTTTTACAAAATGTTTACCTAAGAGTATTATGAGATATGAAAAAAAGCGTAAGGGAAAAAATCTTTATATTATAGAATGGTGCTGAGTTGAATATCATATCAAAATAATATTAAAAATATTTTTATGAGTTCAAGTCCTCAAGGGACTGAATTAAAAAAAGCAGTAATAAAAATGGACTAAGCAGAAATATTAATTGACTTCAGAATGGTTTCAATTCGTATGGCATTATAATATTGAAAATCGTATAAAATTTTTATTGCGAAAGCTTTTTTGATAACAGTGCGTTGAAATGCTGCTTATTTTTTGTACTCCTTTTTACAGCTTTGTTGGGAGTAGCCATCTCAAGGAAAATCAAATAAGGAAAATTTAAAGTCATAAGATGACTTCTGTTACACTCTGGAAAATAGTAACATAGCAATAGATTGATATTAAATATAATGTTAAAGAAGAAATATTAGAAGGAAGGAACTGTGGAAAACTTGTTGTATATCTGTAATACTTCAATCCGAGTTAATTTGTCGCTTAAATTTTTAAGTTTTTGTTGAGGAAAAATAGATGACAATATTCCACTGCCAGAATTAGTTCCAATATTTATACCAACGTTTAACGAACACTTATGTTTAATTAATATCTTGTGTTTCTAAATATTTCGATTTTAGCAATCGTTTTCCTATATTTTCAGAGCGTTTTCTTTTAATTTGTTTATAAAAACATTAAAACAATCTATCTTCTATCTTCTATCTTCTATCTTCTATCTTCTATCTTCTATCTTCTATCTTCTATCTTCTATCTTCTATCTTCTATCTTCTATCTTCTATCTTCTATCTTCTATCTTCTATCTTCTATCTTCTATCTTCTATCTTCTATCTTCTATCTTCTATCTTCTATCTTCTATCTTCTATCTTCTATCTTCTATCTTCTATCTTCTATCTTCTATCTTCTATCTTCTATCTTCTATCTTCTATCTTCTATCTTCTATCTTCTATCTTCTATCTTCTATCTTCTATCTTCTATCTTCTATCTTCTATCTTCTATCTTCTATCTTCTATCTTCTATCTTCTATCTTCTATCTTCTATCTTCTATCTTCTATCTTCTATCTTCTATCTTCTATCTTCTATCTTCTATCTTCTATCTTCTATCTTCTATCTTCTATCTTCTATCTTCTATCTTCTATCTTCTATCTTCTATCTTCTATCTTCTATCTTCTATCTTCTATCTTCTATCTTCTATCTTCTATCTTCTATCTTCTATCTTCTATCTTCTATCTTCTATCTTCTATCTTCTATCTTCTATCTTCTATCTTCTATCTTCTATCTTCTATCTTCTATCTTCTATCTTCTATCTTCTATCTTCTATCTTCTATCTTCTATCTTCTATCTTCTATCTTCTATCTTCTATCTTCTATCTTCTATCTTCTATCTTCTATCTTCTATCTTCTATCTTCTATCTTCTATCTTCTATCTTCTATCTTCTATCTTCTATCTTCTATCTTCTATCTTCTATCTTCTATCTTCTATCTTCTATCTTCTATCTTCTATCTTCTATCTTCTATCTTCTATCTTCTATCTTCTATCTTCTATCTTCTATCTTCTATCTTCTATCTTCTATCTTCTATCTTCTATCTTCTATCTTCTATCTTCTATCTTCTATCTTCTATCTTCTATCTTCTATCTTCTATCTTCTATCTTCTATCTTCAGCTGTAGCGATTCAATCGAACAGACGTGCTAATTTTATACGCGCATATCAGTGAATTTTTTCTTCTATCCTAAACATTTTTCTTGCTAAAGTGACCCAAAACAAAAACAAATATAATGTCCGATAATATTTGCTTCACTTGCAAAAATGCAATAACGTCGGTAAATTTTGTACTCTGCCACCAATGCAAAAACAAGTATCACTTTATACCCTGTGCCCCATTATCGGAGAGTTCTTATAACTCAATGAGTGTGACAAGGAAAACCGAGTGGAAATGTCAAGTATGCAAACCCCGTCAAAAATCGCCCAACAACACGTACCACACATTCATTTTCCACGAAAACAAAAGTGCTTCTGAATTACAAAAACAACAAGAGGTGAACGCCCCCAAACAAACTCAATTCTAATGCAACCTGTAACAGAAGCCGAACAAATCAACACCCAACAAAAACAGCAGAGAGAAGACGACGACGATGCCAAACAACACAAGAAACGATTCAGGGAAGCCGAGATCGTTAGCAACAACAACAGCTTAAAAACAAACATTCAACTGTCTCCGAACAACATTACCAGCAGCAGCAACGCAACATCCACATGTTCCCAACAGGCCAACAACAATACAGTGTCAATTCCAACAATTTCGGTAACTCAACAAACAGAAACAAGTGAGCTAAAAGCAGCAATGGTCGATATGCAAATGTATATGCAAAGAAGCTTCGAAACAATGATGCAGCAGCTCAACAGAAACGCCCTATTGATGACGGATGCTGTCAACCAAATTAATGAATCTGTAAATAAATTATCTATACAAGTAAAAGATTTACAAGAAAAAGATGAACAAAAAACCAAACAACTAAATGATATGGAACATCGTGTGCAGCAATTGGAACAGCGCAGTTTTAACAAAAACATAGAAATAAATAATGTGACCGACTCAAATGTAGCGCCCTCTGCTGTGGTCAAGGCAATAGCAGCATCGGTTGGTATTGATCTTGGCGACGCTGACATAGAGAGAGCAAGCAGAATAAAAAAGAACAATAAAATCTTAATAGAGTTCGCTAACATGCAAATGAAAAGGGAGATAATGTCGAAGCTAAAGGGACATCGCATCGACAGCAGCGTCATAAGTGGAGAAAGCCTAGAGACGAACAAATATGTATATGTAAATGACGAACTCACGCCGTACAATAGACGTCTTTTATGGATGACGAAGACAAAGGCTAAAGAGTCTGGGTGGAAATTCGTATGGGTCCGTAATGGCCACATCTTTGCACGCAAGTCGGAAAACACAACCCAATTTAATATCAACAATACATCAGATATTGAATTAATTACAATTTAAACATTTTTATAAAATCGGCTCATACTAATCTATAACAAATTGATACAAATAAACATAATAAAAGCAAACAAATTACATATTTTTTTTCCTCTTTTTTATATAAAAATTGGCACACAAATAAATAAAAAATGATTAATGTCAGTGAAATAAACGAAAATAATTTAAATAATTCTATTTCAATCATTCATTTAAACATACGATCACTTCGAAAAAACCTCACACCTTTTTTAACTCAAATACAAAAAATACTAAACAAAATAGACCTAATAATCCTCACAGAAACCAACATAAACGATAGTGAGAACGACTTGTACCAAATTCACGGCTATAGTGCAATATTTCACAACCGCGAGGGCAGAGGCGGAGGCATCGCAGCTTATGTCCGAAACGATCTAACATGCGAAACAACAACAATAAATCCAAACTCATTTGAAAGCATTGAAATCAACGTTGAAAAGCAAAACCATTGTGCTGTCACTATCATTCCCGTATACCGACCCCCTCACCAAAGCATAAACAACTTCGTAGAAGAGTTGGACTTACACATAAAAGAAGTCAGTGGAAAGAGACAGGTAATAGTCGTGGGTGATATGAATATTGATCTCAAAAAGAAAAATTTGACAACAACAAAATATCTAGACATGATGTCAACCAATGGCCTGCAATGCTTAATAAATGAAACGATGAGGGAAGATGCATACACAAACACGTGCATCGACCACATGTTCGTACGTGCGAAGGCAACCGCGCATGCTGTCGTTGTCGCAACCTCGATCTCCGACCATTATGCCATCCTTGGATGTATAGATAGTGTAGACAATGCCAGAACAAATAACAAACAAAATAGCGATTCTAAAATAAACGCCAAAATTAACAATGCTGAAGTAAATCGATTGATAAATGAAACTGATTGGAATTTTATTATTGAACTATCTGATGACACAAACAATTTATTTTATAATATACACGAAAAATTTAAAGAAATATACGAAAAAGCAAAAGAACTAAAAAAAATTAAAAATAAAAAAAGAAATCAATATGAATGGTTAAATAATGAAATACTAAGTTTTTGTGAAATAAGAGATAGACTATATAAAAATTGGCAAAAAAATAAGGCCAACAAAACAAATGAAAAAATATATAAAACATTTAATAATAAACTTAATAAAAAAATAATATTCGCTAAAAATGAATATTATCATAAAAAATTTATAAAAAATAGAAATGATACCCGAAAAACTTGGCAAATTATAAATGAAATTACGGGAAAAAAGACCGATAATATTGATGAAATTATTAAAAGAAATTTTAAAAACGAACCATCTGAAATAATAGTAGAAAAGTTTGCCGAAAATTTACACAACAATGTCAATAAAATAATACATACATGCAACATAAAAACCTTTACAAACCCTAATAACAACATGCCAAACACAATGTATCTAACACACACAAGCGAACACGAGATTAAAAACATTTTAAAAACTCTAAACGTGAGAAAAAGCGCAGGAGCTGATGGGATAAGATCTATAGACCTTAAAATCAACTCGAATATACTTACCCCAATTATAACAAAACTAATAAACTATAGCCTCAGCGAAGGAACCATTCCAACCATATTAAAAACGTCTTTAATCCGTCCTATTTATAAAAATGGAACTAAAAATGACTACAACAATTACCGACCAATATCCATACTACCGGTATTAGAAAAGATTCTCGAGGAGATAGTTGTAAGAAGATTAACCGAATTTATAAACAAATACAAAATTATTGACAAGTCACAATATGGTTTCCAAAAAGGAAAAAACATAAATCAACTATTAGGCAAATTCTCCAACCATATCAACCAAAACCTCTCCAAAAATATGTCTTGTCTTGCATTATTCATTGATTTTAGCAAAGCATTTGACACACTCTCACATGAAAAATTGTTGTATATGCTTGAGAGAAATGGTATTCGAGGACATAGCCTCAATTGGTTCAGGAACTATCTTGACTGTCGAACCTATAGGGTCAAAATTGAAAACCATATTAGCAGCAGTACACATCTAACTCATGGTGTTCCTCAAGGCTCAAAGTTAGGACCAATTCTGTATATAATGTACGCTAATGACATGGTAAAAGTACTAAAAAATAGCAAAATATTTGCCTATGCAGATGATACGGCGATAATAGTATCAAACAGCGACCCAAACATTGCTAGAAGAACTTTGCAGAATGAGTTGGATCTGCTGGTCAGATGGTGCCACGACAGCGGACTAGTGATAAATGCTGCAAAAACAAAGGTCATGCAGTTTAAACCTTGGCACATTCCAAATATAAACATGGATCTCACATTCCACAACACGGAGTGTCTGCATTCAAACTACGGTAAAATTAATTACACAGAAAATGAAGAAAAATGCACTACAAAAATTGAAGTTGTCAGGACATACAAATATCTTGGAATACATCTTGATTCTCTATTCAAATGGAAGGAACATATAGAAAACCTGCACAAAAAGCTGAGAAAATCTGCGTACGCATTATACCACCTCGGAAACTGCTCTCCGTATCCAGTGCTTAAGCAAGCATACTTATCATTAGTAGAAACGTACCTGAGGCACGGAATAACTGCGTGGGGCAATGCTACTTGTTGCCGGACATTACAACAAACACAAAATAAACTAGTTAAACAATTATACAAACGCTTTCAATTCAACAATCATCAACCAAATCAAAACAATAATCTACAAACAATGATCGCAACAAACCTAAATGAACATAATTATCATAACACTAATCACATGTATAAACATATAGGAATTCTAAACATAAACAACCTGTACAAAACAACAATATGCAACGAGTTCTTTGGAGACAGTGAATATTTGCAACCTATCAATCACCTACAAAATACCAGACACAGAGCACAAGGCCGATACAAGATACCGAATTTCAGAAACAACTATGGGAAACACTCACTTGCAGTGAGTCTACCGATGACACTAAACCAACTACCCATAAGTATACTAAATACTAAAACCAAATACAGCAGAAAAAAGTTATAAAAAAACACTTTCTTTGTAAATCTTAAATAACCTGTTTTTACTACGTAATTAACGTATCAAATTAAATTAAATATGAAATTATCAATTTTTTTATAAACACTTATATTTCAATACTCAGCTGAACTGATGTAAATACATACTATGTAAGAATGTTATTTGTACGAACAACAATGTAAACTCCAACCTGCAGACAAGCCTACAGGCTTCGCAAGGTATTTTACAGTGTAACAGTAATAGTAACAAATTATGAATTTTCAATAAAAAAAAAATATATATATATTCTATCTTCTATCTTATATCTTATATCTTCTATCTTCTATCTTCTATCTTCTATCTTCTATCTTCTATCTTCTATCTTCTATCTTCTATCTTCTATCTTCTATCTTCTATCTTCTATCTTCTATCTTCTATCTTCTATCTTCTATCTTCTATCTTCTATCTTCTATCTTCTATCTTCTATCTTCTATCTTCTATCTTCTATCTTCTATCTTCTATCTTCTATCTTCTATCTTCTATCTTCTATCTTCTATCTTCTATCTTCTATCTTCTATCTTCTATCTTCTATCTTCTATCTTCTATCTTCTATCTTCTATCTTCTATCTTCTATCTTCTATCTTCTATCTTCTATCTTCTATCTTCTATCTTCTATCTTCTATCTTCTATCTTCTATCTTCTATCTTCTATCTTCTATCTTCTATCTTCTATCTTCTATCTTCTATCTTCTATCTTCTATCTTCTATCTTCTATCTTCTATCTTCTATCTTCTATCTTCTATCTTCTATCTTCTATCTTCTATCTTCTATCTTCTATCTTCTATCTTCTATCTTCTATCTTCTATCTTCTATCTTCTATCTTCTATCTTCTATCTTCTATCTTCTATCTTCTATCTTCTATCTTCTATCTTCTATCTTCTATCTTCTATCTTCTATCTTCTATCTTCTATCTTCTATCTTCTATCTTCTATCTTCTATCTTCTATCTTCTATCTTCTATCTTCTATCTTCTATCTTCTATCTTCTATCTTCTATCTTCTATCTTCTATCTTCTATCTTCTATCTTCTATCTTCTATCTTCTATCTTCTATCTTCTATCTTCTATCTTCTATCTTCTATCTTCTATCTTCTATCTTCTATCTTCTATCTTCTATCTTCTATCTTCTATCTTCTATCTTCTATCTTCTATCTTCTATCTTCTATCTTCTATCTTCTATCTTCTATCTTCTATCTTCTATCTTCTATCTTCTATCTTCTATCTTCTATCTTCTATCTTCTATCTTCTATCTTCTATCTTCTATCTTCTATCTTCTATCTTCTATCTTCTATCTTCTATCTTCTATCTTCTATCTTCTATCTTCTATCTTCTATCTTCTATCTTCTATCTTCTATCTTCTATCTTCTATCTTCTATCTTCTATCTTCTATCTTCTATCTTCTATCTTCTATCTTCTATCTTCTATCTTCTATCTTCTATCTTCTATCTTCTATCTTCTATCTTCTATCTTCTATCTTCTATCTTCTATCTTCTATCTTCTATCTTCTATCTTCTATCTTCTATCTTCTATCTTCTATCTTCTATCTTCTATCTTCTATCTTCTATCTTCTATCTTCTATCTTCTATCTTCTATCTTCTATCTTCTATCTTCTATCTTCTATCTTCTATCTTCTATCTTCTATCTTCTATCTTCTATCTTCTATCTTCTATCTTCTATCTTCTATCTTCTATCTTCTATCTTCTATCTTCTATCTTCTATCTTCTATCTTCTATCTTCTATCTTCTATCTTCTATCTTCTATCTTCTATCTTCTATCTTCTATCTTCTATCTTCTATCTTCTATCTTCTATCTTCTATCTTCTATCTTCTATCTTCTATCTTCTATCTTCTATCTTCTATCTTCTATCTTCTATCTTCTATCTTCTATCTTCTATCTTCTATCTTCTATCTTCTATCTTCTATCTTCTATCTTCTATCTTCTATCTTCTATCTTCTATCTTCTATCTTCTATCTTCTATCTTCTATCTTCTATCTTCTATCTTCTATCTTCTATCTTCTATCTTCTATCTTCTATCTTCTATCTTCTATCTTCTATCTTCTATCTTCTATCTTCTATCTTCTATCTTCTATCTTCTATCTTCTATCTTCTATCTTCTATCTTCTATCTTCTATCTTCTATCTTCTATCTTCTATCTTCTATCTTCTATCTTCTATCTTCTATCTTCTATCTTCTATCTTCTATCTTCTATCTTCTATCTTCTATCTTCTATCTTCTATCTTCTATCTTCTATCTTCTATCTTCTATCTTCTATCTTCTATCTTCTATCTTCTATCTTCTATCTTCTATCTTCTATCTTCTATCTTCTATCTTCTATCTTCTATCTTCTATCTTCTATCTTCTATCTTCTATCTTCTATCTTCTATCTTCTATCTTCTATCTTCTATCTTCTATCTTCTATCTTCTATCTTCTATCTTCTATCTTCTATCTTCTATCTTCTATCTTCTATCTTCTATCTTCTATCTTCTATCTTCTATCTTCTATCTTCTATCTTCTATCTTCTATCTTCTATCTTCTATCTTCTATCTTCTATCTTCTATCTTCTATCTTCTATCTTCTATCTTCTATCTTCTATCTTCTATCTTCTATCTTCTATCTTCTATCTTCTATCTTCTATCTTCTATCTTCTATCTTCTATCTTCTATCTTCTATCTTCTATCTTCTATCTTCTATCTTCTATCTTCTATCTTCTATCTTCTATCTTCTATCTTCTATCTTCTATCTTCTATCTTCTATCTTCTATCTTCTATCTTCTATCTTCTATCTTCTATCTTCTATCTTCTATCTTCTATCTTCTATCTTCTATCTTCTATCTTCTATCTTCTATCTTCTATCTTCTATCTTCTATCTTCTATCTTCTATCTTCTATCTTCTATCTTCTATCTTCTATCTTCTATCTTCTATCTTCTATCTTCTATCTTAGCGGAAAATTGGGATAACACATCAGTGGGCGAGGCGAGACACCACCAGGACGCCTCTATTATTGAATAATTTGGAGCCTGCGGTGTCTCCATACCTCTCAGTGTGCCACAAGAATCGCAGTCGTTAGTGTCGTCGTCCTCGTCGTCTACGTCATCGACATCTTCGGTTTATGGGACACCGCTGCAATCTCCCCTACAGCAACATGCTCAGCAATCAACACCACACATTGCTGTACATACCCCCGAACATGCATCCTTCTTGCAATTTAATTGCAATGGTCTCCGCGGCAAAATCAACGAGATTGTAGATTTTATGAATCGGAATAACATCAAGGTCGCTGCGATCCAGGAAACAAAGCTGAGCGACACATGCAGCTTGCACAGTTGTCAGGGTTACAATGTGCTACGTAAGGATCGCACTAGAAGTGGAGGTGGGGAACAGGCTTTCCTATTACACCATTCTGTGCAATACAGACCTATCTCGCCTGAGCTTGACTCTAGAGACCCATACATTGAATGTATGGGGGTAGCAGTTAAGTCCGGGACTGCCGAGATAGAGCTGTACAACGTATATATACCGCCGATTGGTAGCTGTCCTCCGCGTTATTTGCCGGACATCAGTCCGTTACTGCAGGGCAATAATAGGAGACTTGAATGCCCATCATGAGCTTTGGCATTCTCTCCTAGCTAATGACCACAGAGGCATAGCTTTGGCTGAGCAGATAGATGGCTTTACGTTCTGCACAGTGAATGAGGACGCCCCCACACGGATTATGGGTGATTGCAGCAGCTCGCCAGATATCACCATCGTGTCGCCTGGTCTGATAAATGACGTCACCTGGCAGCCCGTCATTTCATTGGGATCAGACCACCTCCCCATAATCCTCTCCATAGACAGACCAGCCGATTTTATTATCTCTGAACGCCGTACTTTCCTGAATCAAAGGAAAGCGGACTGGAACGGGTTCAGAGAATTCACCAACCGCAGCTTCAGTGAACTACCCATTCCCTAAGATGTTCGGGTAGCTCAGAAGAAATTCCGAGGCATCATCAACGCAGCAGCCGCTCGCTTTATCCCTTTTGGCCCAATTAAGATCTGGCTGGTGTAGCCGCCTCAATTCATACTGGGCAAGGATTGATGGCACCACGTCGAACATATGTCCCGCCTGTAACCAGGGACCACACGACACACTACACCTCTCTTTAACTGCCCTGCCAAACCTACTCAACTTGTTCCCAGGTCTCTTTGGACCCAACCAGTGGAAGCAGCCTCATTAAAACATTTCAAAATCCTAATTTTCGGAGAGATTAGATGAAAACTCTCTTGAATTTAAAATTTTAAATTTTCTATAAAGTGTCACGTAATTTTAAAATCATTTCCTCCTTGATTTGTTGCAAAAGTACTGGAAATATCCTGGGTGTACTACGGTACTTTTGCATGACAAATTGTACTGAAAAAAGTTCTGAAGTACTAAATTTTCCAACTCTTGCTCGATCGTTAGCCGTGCCTTGTATGTCCCAGAGTCTGTGGGAAAGGAAAAACTTTCTGCGTAGTCCAGATCCTCGAGATGTCTGAGCAACCGCCATGCTATCCCTCTTCTTTTCATGCTAAGTTCTTTCATAATATTGTCCAAAACTAATGCTAACAATAAAGGTAAGAGCGGACAGCCTTGTCTAACTCCAACGTTGGTAGTAAATGAAGCACTTTTATTTCCTTTGTGTAGAACTTGTAGTTAGGCATAGTCAAACATGGATTGGATGATGTGTATAACTTTTTCCGGAACTTCCTTGCTCCTCAGCGCATTCCAAATGGACTGTTGACTAATTGCATCAAATGCTTTCTTAAAATCGACGAATATGGTTACAGTGGTGTCCGTCATTCTACACGTTGTTCGATTATAATATGTAGAAAATTTGTTTGATCGAGGCAGCTTCGGAGTGGTTGAAAGCCAGCATTCTCATCCCTCAGAGAGTTTTCCACGCCTTGGAGTCGGCTGTATATTTTAGCTTTATACTTTATATTTGTACACCGCATTCAGTAAGTACCGTTATGTTTTTATTATTAATATTTTTCTGAAAGTTTACAAAACGATAGTTGGTCGCTCCCAAATATAGTTATACTCGTAGGTAATAAAGGATTTTTCAACAGGGACGCTACAAAAGTATGTAGACCAAACGACACCATATTTTTTGCCGCTCTTTTGACATTTCTCTTCAGCAAGGTTTGCCATTTCATGATGGAAATATATACGAGCCAACAACGAGTCGAAATTATTAAAATTTACTACCGAAATTCGGAGTCAGTGGTTCGGATTTTCATCGAAAAATCATCTTCAGCGATGAGGTTCATTTCTGGCTGAATGGCTTCGTCAATAAACAAAATATGCGTTATTGAGTCATCATTGCATCCCGAAAAAATTACGGTTTGGTGCGGTTTATGGGCCGGCGGCGTCATTGGGCCGTACTCCTTCCGTGATGATCAAGACCGGCACGTTACTGTGAATGGGAATCGCTACCGTTCAATGATAACCGAATATTTTTGGCCCCAATTGGATGATATGGACTTGGAGGACATGCGGTTCCAACAGGACGGTGCCACAAGCCACACAGCGAATGCCACAATCAATTTATTGGAAACCAAGTTTGGAGAACGTGTTATCTCACGAAATGGTCCGGTCGATTGGCCGCCTCGGTCGTGCGATTTGACGCCGTTAGACTATTTCCGGTGGGGCTACGTCAAGTCTATGGTCTATGCCAACAAGCCAGCGACGATTGATGAACTTCGTACGAATATCGAACGTGAAATTGCAGCAGTATCGGCCGATTTATGCTTGAAAACCGTCGAAAATTGGGTTCAGCGTCTGGACTTCTGAAAGCGTGCCCGTGGTGGCCATGCAAAAGAAATCGAGTTCCATACATAATGGCATCGAACGTACTTTCACAGGAATAAAAAATTTCATTGATATCCAAAACCGTTTTTGTTTTATTTAAATAAAAAAATTGTAGCGCTCTTATTGACGGACCCGATAATAGTTATAGATGCCACATATTATTACCACTTTTGTGAAATCGGCCTCAATCTCTGCCATACTATTTGTATAATGCAAAGAATTCCATACACATATAACATCGGCCTCAATCTCTCCCATACTATTTCTATAATGCAAAGAATTCCATACACATACAACATTTTAAAATTTGTGAACGCCTCTCTTTGAAAACTATCTTCTTCAATATAACATACTGTTGAGTGATGCATTAGCAGTGAACCACAATTATTGAAAAGTTCACTCGACCTTGACAGAGTTTGTCATTACACTGAATTGAAATTCAAGTGGCCTTACGTTTCTAAGAAACTCATATTCTTGGGGAATTTTGAAATGAACGTATGCATATGTTTGAAAGACATAAGTTCCCAGTTCCTCTGTATCCTGTTACCTTGACGGTGTCATCTACTATGTTGAATTGAAATTCATGTGGCATTTTATTTCCAACGGGCACACATTCTTGGGAAATTTAAAAATGTATGTATGTGTGAGAGAATCATAAGATTCCTCCATTACTCTTAATTCTGCGACGAGTCTCCTTTCAAGGATTTCACTCCCAATTTTAAACATTCCAGACCGACGATATGAGATATTTTGAGACATTCAAGAAGGCTTTTAAAATAAATGTAAATAAATTGAAGTCATTTTGCCTAAAACGATTTATTTATATTACTCGTACATTGTCAAATAGAGACACATTTTCACCTAATACAAATTGATATCATTAAGATTTTTTCTTAAGGCGTAAATTTGTTATACGAGTACATTCAGGTAAATGGAAAATAGCAATTTATCCCTCTTCAGATGCATCAAGGAACCAAGATATTGTTTTATTTTTGTCGTACCAACATTGTAAAGCCAATAGTTTTAAAAGAACGTAAAATTCCACAAAAACTAGCAAAGGGAGTTTTGGCTGGGAGATTTCAGAGAAGTTTAGTATGAACAAAATTTGTTAATGTAATAATTGCTAAGGGTGGCCAGCATAAAATTATATGATGTTCGACTTTGCCTTTTCAATAAGGGCCGGCGACTATGAAATAAGTATATGAAATGGACGTTAAAAATTCAATCTTTGGAAAACATAAGTACCAACTGCTTAGGGTTGTTCCTTAGATCTCATCGCTGGAGTATGCTAAATTTGTTCCAAAAGGGGTAATTGTAAAACTTGACGTTGACGGTGTTGAATTTTGAAATTTTGGTCAAAAGGCCCTTATTTCCCCTCCATATAAATAATTACTTCTAGTTTTTATTTTTGTTTTGTTTTAAAAATTACCTATATTATTTAGAAAATTTTGTCCAAGTTGTTTTCTATAGCTTTTTCTTCAATAGTTTTAAGGAAATAAAAATATTAACAAAAATATTTTAGGTGCATTTTTTTTTGCTTAATTAAAACTTGTATAGGCATTATTGCCAAAACCAAATATTTTTGATTTCTTGCTCAAAAGAAAGCTTTGGTCATTTCCTTTAAGAGTTTATGAATCAGAATAAAGATAAACATCTAAAACCACTACGGAAATGGTAAAGTCGGCCGGTGGCGACTATGTCATACCTTATACCACTCTAGTAAGATTAGATAATAATGATATATCCAATGTATACTTCAACTAAAATTTGTTTACACAATTCACATTTGGTACGTCTCTGCGGTTCTTGGATCAAGAAAGTCAACCATGTTAAATTTCAAAACGATTGGATGTAAACTACAACTTCTATAGAGCTAAAGGGACAAAACGGATGAAACATAGACATATATGGGCACTATGTTTAAATCTGAACCGATTTTATTCAAATTCGATAATGTTGGTCCATAGATCAATAAACTCTACCAAGCTAGATTTCAAAACAATTGGATGTAAAATACAGCTTCTTTAGGGCTAAGGACCAAACCGGATGAAACATATATATGGGAGCTATATCTAAGTGACATTATGCTGGTATTAAAGTTATAAGCTGTTAACATTTGGTACAGAATAGCCCATTTGTGTTGGAGGTACCACAAGGGGCGTGTCAAAAACCCCCCTTTTCATTGGACTGTAGGCACTATAAAAACAGTACACTGTGCAAAATTATAAGTATTTGTATGCACTTGTATACAAGTTATAAGCTGTTAACTTTTTGGTCCAATTGTGTGGGAGGTACCAAAAGGGGCCTGCCAATAAACCCCATTTTTCACTGGACTGTAGACACCATAAAAATATTACACTATACAAATTTTAAAGTATTTTAAATCACTGGTATAGAAGGTATAAGATGTTAACTTTAGGTACAAAATGGTAGCGACTAATAAATTAATACGAATCTAGAAGGAGTGAACCAATATGGCCCATCTTCGAACTTAGCCGGAGATAGGAAAAAATATTACCACATACCAAATTTGAAGTCAATCGGTTACTCCTTTCGAAAATGATCGTGAGCACCAGCCAGCAAACAGACTGCCGGACATTGCTCAAATTACTTAAAATGACCCAAAACGGATTTCCGTCGAACATACTTGGGTCATAGATCACTCCTTCGAGGTGTTGCATTTTTGGCCCGTAGCAAATGATATATACCCTCGTCACACTAAAGTGAAGGTATAAAAAGATGAAGATTGTTTAATTTAGAATCATTTAAAGCTTATGCTAAATATATGGTTCAACCTATATTTTTTAGATGTTTATCTTTATTTTACGAGTTACGAGTAAACAATTACCTAATAGACCACAAAGTTCATCAAGGAAATGATTTTAGCTTTCTTTTGAGCAAAAAAAAACTATAAATAGGGTTTCTTGACAAAAAAGAGTCTACTTATATATATAGAAAACACTTTGGCAAAACTTTTCTAAATACAGTAGGTAAAACACACAAACGAAAACGAAAGTTTTTGGTGTCCGAGATCTATATTTTTTTTAAATTGAGGCATATTATTTTATGAAACCAAAACAAAATTTTTATTATCGTAAAATTTTTAGATTTTTTTTTCTAAAATTCAAATTTTCAATTGGTGTACTTTAAGTATTTGGACCATATTTTCTGAAATGTAACCCCGATGAAAACGGGATAAATGCTGAAAACATCACTCTCACGTAAAAACAGAAGTTTAGTAACGGTCGTCTGCCACAAAATTGTTTGTTGCTGGCAAGAAAAAAATCAAACCAACTTAAACCAATGAATGTATAAATTATGGCCCATATTGTAAAAGTAAGGGAGACTCAAAAAAACATTTTGCATATTTTTTATTTTGGCAATTTCGTTTGGGAGTTATCAAAATGCGGCGTAGCAATAACGCTCATTTTTTCAATAGACAATGGATACTATAAAAGCATTACACTGTACAACATTTGGAAGAAGTACAGTGTTTGGTTAAGCGTGGCAATAACGCACATTTTTCACGGAACTATAGTTACTGCAAACACTACATTACACTACACTAAATTCTAAGTTTTTGTCTTTGCAAACGGAACGTGTTACATATTTGCCACTGGATTCCATCACCTCGATTCCTGAACTATCTCGCTTATCTCTCGATGATATCATCTCGTCTCATCTCGCACAAGCTAAGCGAGAAACCTCTAAACACCCTCTTGTACCGCTACATTTTTTATCGTCAGAATCGCAAACAAAAATGCAAAAACCTAGCCATTTAAATTACTATAAAAACTAAAAGCAAAGAATACTACACGGCACCACCTAAATAAAGCATCTATCCAGACTTCATTAGAAAACAATTTTTAACACCACGCATTTACACACGCGGATATTTAGGCTTTTTGCCCGAGGCAGAAAAAACATATGTTTTGAATGAAAGGACTGAAATGTTGCACTTTTGCGCTGTACAAGTAAGACATTTTTTACAAAAGAAAACGAAACCCTTTCGCAGTGCAGTTGTTTTTTACAAACGAAAACAAAAAGGTTTCTTTGGGACGAAAGGCAGAAAAAGTGTAGCATTTTTTTTGCACAAAAGAAAACGACAACATCGCCAAACAAACGTTACGATGAAACCCCTTACAACATATGACCCCATCGTTTTATATTGGAACGAGGCACCATACATGGCCATCAACAGAGTCCGATGGCTCCCAATTGGAGTTCAAGAAACACATATATTGCAAACGACAAACTAGTATAGCTTCAACCTATGGTAGATGGTATAAAAAGAACTTACCTGAAAGTCTAACAAACATATAGTTTCTCGTAGATTCTAAAATAGGTACCGATGGCTCCCAATTGGAGTACAAGAAACACATATATTGCAAACGACAAACTAGTATAGCTTCAACCTATGGTAGATGGTATAAAAAGAACTTACCTGAAAGTCTAACAAACATATAGTTACTCGTAGATTCTAAAATAGTTACTGTGAACAAACAAAACGAATTATGTTTTCTTCCATTTCCTCAAATTCATTTACATTGATTTTCTTCTTGGAATGTCATTGAAGGAATAAAAGAAAAAAAGGTGCTGAGAATACAGTTTTTTCAAATGTTCTTCAGTTTAACGTTGTATCTCAGAAATACATCTCAGCTGTCATACATAAGAATACCATAGCATACAAATATATGTACGTATATTTGCCTGTACCGGAAAAAAATCGTTTTGGGAAATCCTAAAAAACGCTGGAGGTCGAAAATTCAACGGTCGATTGAGGTCTAAAAGTATTCTCACAAAACAAAAATTTACAATTCCCGTAATAAGCTCGTCAATGCGCTTTTTTTTGAGAACATTTAAGTAAAATAGGTGCGTTTTCGGTACGTCCTAATATGTAAGTACGTAAATACGTGACATTTGATTTTATCATGTCTGTATTTTCTGTCCAAAGACATATGTAAATGGACAGTAAATTGTCCGGTTCTGCATTGTTTGCATGTTTTGTCTTATTTCCGTTTCAAATGTTCGTCCAACAATCAAATTGGAAAAAAAGAGCTTTCTGTAACACAACAAGTTAAATTTAATATACAAGAACCTGGTAATATGCTCGGTTGATCTTAGATATACATATTTATAGCATAATTGTGTAATTTTTTTACTGCTTTGGATGCTGAGAATTGAGATATCCGGATTCGAATCCAGCTTCAGAAATTCAGTTTGAGTGTCAATAAATTTTTTCACACATCGTTAAAGGTAAAACAAAGCTGAAGTTATCTCCTTGGTAGTAAAGCAATTATAATTCCTTTAGTAACTTTTTGCTGGAAACACTGAAAGAAAAATTACACATCAAAATTAAGTAAAAGTTCATCAACTGTAATTCATTGAATTTATATAATAATTCCATCGATTTAATGAATACTTTCTTCAATATGATTATCCCCCACCTTAGAAAAGAGGGTATACATATATCATTTGCTACGAGCCAAAACGTGTAACACATCGAAGGAGTGACCTGCGACCCCTATTATGTTTGGCGGAAATTCGATTTGGGTATTTTAAAGTCGCTTGAGAAATGTCCGTCCGTCTGTTTGTCTGTCTGTATGTCTGTTTACTGGCTGGTGCGCACGATAACTCTGGAAAGGATTAACCGATTGCCCTCAAATTTCGTATGCGTTTAAATTTATCCCCTCACCTTAGAGAGGACGGTATATATCAAAAGTGTAACACATAGAAGGAGTGACCTGTATGTTTGGCGGAAATTGTCCATATGTTCATATTTGTCCATATTTCAGAGGATTCAAATAAGTATTATGGAAGTTATTAAATAAACAATAATTCACTAAATATTAACCATTTGTGGGGGAGGTACAAGAAGGAGTGGACCAATATGGCCCATCTTCGAACTTAGGCGGAGAAGTTAGTTGAAGTTAATCGGTTACTCCTTTCGAGAGTTATTGTGAGCACCAGAAAAAAGACAGACAGACCGACAGACAGACGGGCATTGCTCATTGGACTTAAAATGACCCAAAACGGATATCTGGCAAACATACTTAGGTTCTTAGGTCACTCCTTCGATGTGTTACACTTTTGGCCCGTAGGAAATGATATATACCCTTGTAACACTAATGTGAGGATATAATAAATAAACTTAAACAAATTGCCATTAATTTTTTATCGTTTAAAAAAACATATGGGCAATTCCACGGTTTCGAACGTGACCGACGTACACATTCAATGTGATAAAAAGGTCAGAATAAAACATATTTTAGATTCATCTTTTACATAATCTTATAGATCGTTAATAGTACTATTACTGGCGTTTTAGCCTTTTTCAGGCGAAGTATTGATTAGAAAATAAGGACAAAACAGGAGCGGTTCGAACGCGACAAAAATAGAAGTAGTTTTCGTCAACATCTTTAAAAAAATGAGATTCAGCGAAATTATAAAGAATATGTTAAAAATGAAATGAAATATCTTGGGTAGTTTTTTTTAATTTAATTTTTAAGTTGGTTCGAACGTGACATTTTTTCCATGACTATTTTTAAATAAAACAAGCAAAGACGGATTAAGTTCAATAATGCCGAATCTTATATACCCTCCACCATGGATCGCATATGAATGGTTTCGGGTAAAAATAAACTCATTATACCAAATTCCAGACCAATTAGTTGAAATTTGAGGTTTTTATGCCGTTTCGAAGACAAATCCAGAAGGGCTATATAAAAACATGGACCTATGGATATCATTGTTCGTGTGAAGGATTTCGGATATATATATATATATATATATATATAAACACCAGTTACCAATTTTCAGCCCTATTAGTTGACAATTGTGGTCTCTATGACGTTAATAAGTCAAATCGGGGAGATGGTATATAGGGGGGCTATATCAAAAAATAGACCGATAGTGCCCTTTTTCAGTGCCAAGTTACCTGTAGCTATATGAAGATTCTATACCAAACTTCAGTCATCTAACTCAATTATTATAGCTTAAATACTAGATGAAATAAAATTGTGTGCCGTGAAGTTTATTTTTATCATTTACGGTGTCGAACGTGACAAACTTCAAACGGATACAAAAAAAATTCTATATAATTTTTTAAACTGATTTTTTTAGAATGTTGGTATTTTATTCAAATTCAATTTGTACCAATAGTTTGATGCACTTGCTTTGAATATTTCTGGTCTACTGACAACTAATGCTTTTTTTCGGTGTTTAATGTGACAATAGAATTTGTAGTAGAGATAAGCCTAAAATTACCGTTATCTCACCTCATTCCTTTTGCCTCGACACTTTTAATTAAGATTAATATTGCTCTTAGGAAGATTATTTATAATAAGCCTCTTTTTACATAAGCCTCTATTTACGAGGTTAATTTTAAAGAAAGGTGCAATAAAAATGCGTTGTAGCGGTCGCTATTTTATATTATTTTACTTATACAATTGTTCCTATTATTATTATTATTATTCTCACTTGTTGGTTCAATAATGTGAACAGGGAAACAAACGGGATACGTGGTGGCTATTCTCTACCGTTTCCTGTTGTTTCCATGTTCCCATTATTGCAAGACATAAACATATAGGACAAAATATGTATTCGTGATGGCGATGACCGTCGTTACTTAATTGTCCCTATATGTATGTGTGCTCTGTAAATATAAACGATGATTTGTTAATCATTCATTCTGTTTTCTTAGTTTCTATTTTCTCAGTTTTATTCAATAAAGAATTTCAATTTTGTAAAAAATACTGAAACCCAAATCTTTCAAATCCGAAAGGCAAACCTTAGATAACCTTCAACAATTGGCGCCCATACAAATTTTGCAATATAACCTCGTTATAGCGTAAATGAACCAAAACAACAATTTGCCTCTACGCAATTGTTTCTTTTTTTCCTTTTTCTATCAAAAACTCATTGCGTAAGACCATGTATTTTTAAATTTTTGAAATAAGTTAACAAAAGTCATATGCCAAGTGGTCAGCTTTGTAAACTAAATTTATAACAAATTAATGCCTAATTAATTGTAATAATTAGAGTAATTTAAAGAACAATTTGATAAATTCGTTGTATATTTTGTTTAAGTCAATGAAATTTTGACATTAATTGTATATAAAAAGTACTTCAAGTTAATGAAGTTTTGTAGCATCTTCGATGTATATTTTGCTCTCAATGATGTAAAAAAAAAATAAATTAAGGTAAATTTTTCAGGAAAATAAAGAATTAATATTTTCGGTTCACAGAAAATTAGATATTTAATTAATGTCAAATTTACTTCAAGTTGATGCCAAATACTCTTGGAATCAATGTTATTTATCGCAGAAATACTTTTTTTGTGGAATTTTAACAGAACCACAAAAAAAAAACAATTAATTGACATAATAAATAATAATAATGACAATTTTTGTTATAGTGCTAAATTTTTAAAGGTATCCAATTACACAGCAGGCAAAACTCATGTCCTTGGCCTTCCACACAACATGTGTGCGTAATTGTCAATGTGTGTGCATGTAATTTGCATTTTAATTATAAAACGCATGGTTTGCGGCGTTTTTAATTCCGTCTATTCGACCAAATTAAAATTTTACATTTCTTTTTATTCGATACGAGGCCAAAGTCAAAAATGTCACAATTTCACGGAAACAATTGCAAAACGTTGTTGTGGTCATCAGGTCAAATGAACAAACATATCTTGCAAATACAAAGTGATGAAAACTTTTCACTGCACCAATGCTCTGTAATCATTTCGGATAACATTTATTTTTAATTGCAATGTGGAATAAAAATATTGTTATATTATAAATATAGTATATACGAGGGCGGTTCGGAAACTTCTTAGAATATCAATGAAAGCGAATAGTTAGTTTTTCAGAAATATTTTTATTTTTCAATATAATCTCCTGAAACTTCAATACACTTAGTCCAACGCTTATCTAGCAATTCTATCCCTTGATTAAAATAGTTTTCCTCAAGGTCTTCAAAATAGTGGTTTACAACTGTAATTGGATCTTCATTTGAGGTAAAACGCTTGCCAGCAAGGAATTTTTTTAGATTTGGGAACAGGTAAAAGTCACTGGGAGCTAAATCAGGAGAATAAGGTGGGTGGTCAAGCAACTCGTACTTTAATTCGTTGATTTTAGCCATTGTTAAAACACTCTTGTGCGCTGGTGCGTTGTCTTGATGAAAAATTATTTTTTTGTGTTGTAAGCCAGGACGTTTTTCTCGAATTTGTACATTTAATTGATCCAAAAGGTTGCAATAGTACTCTGAATTTATTGTTTTACCCTTTTGCAGATAGTCAATCAATAAAATACCTTTGAAGTCCCAAAAAACCGTTGCCATAACCTTACCAGCCGATTGAATTGTTTTTGCCTTCTTTGGGGGACTTCCTCCAGCTTCAGTCCATTGTTTGGATTGTTCTTTTGTCTCTGGAGTATAGTGGTGGATCCATGTCTCATCAACAGTTATGAAACGACGCTTAAAATCCATTTTATTTCGCTTAAAACGATCCAAACAAGCTTGAGAAATGTTCATTCTTATGCGTTTTTGGTCGACTGTTAACAAGTGCGGCACCCATCTTGAAGTAAGCTTTTTCATCTGTAGTTCTTCATGCAAAATTAAATGGACTCGATCATTTGAGATGCCCATGATATTAGCTATTTCACGCACTTTTATTCGTCGATCATTTAATACCATATCATGCACTTTGGCTACAATTTCTGTTGTTGTTGCTGTTTTTGGACGTCCACTACGTGGTTCATCTTCAATGAGTGTACGACCACGTTTAAATTCAGCAACCCAATTTTTTACTGTTGCATATGAAGGAGCACTTTCACCTAACACATTCACCATATCATTATGAATTTCTTGTCCCGATAAACCTTTTTTATGTAAATATTTAATGACACCACGCATTTCTAATTTTTCCATTGTAAAAAAATCGCGGATGCGTCTTTTGTGAACACCTGTTTCTATATGAAGGAGTTGCCAGATCGAAAACAAAATTTAACATGTGTTCATAGCAGAGATGGAAGTTTTCAGAACACTTAACTTTTTTCTGTTTATACCGTGCTTTTTGTGCTAGGCTAAGAAGTTTCCGAACCGCCCTCGTATATATATAAATATCGTAAACAAACAATTATTTGGTATTTAAAAATGATGATTTGCAGACAAAAAAACGTTTTCGTTAGTGAATAATTTCAAATTGCTAAAATAAATGTTATTTTTTACCATAGTGGTGACATACGTTTCTGAAATATGCACAATTAAATAACACATAGCATCAGCAATAAAATTGATCGGTTCACGTTTATATCTTAACTGTATTAATTTCTAGTACGAATAATAACGGGTTGACATACCTCCTACACACAAATTTCACACGGTTTTCAATTTTACGTTCGATGAGGCACATAATACTTTACATGTATTGATTGATTAATAATGGTGGAGGATATTCGGCTCCACCCGACTTTAGTTTTTCCTTACTTGTTTTTATAAAATTATGTCTCACCGCAGGGTTTATGTTTCGTTCAAACTCTAATCATTTTTATCAAATAGAACTGACCCCTAACCACATAAGAAATATGTATTTTCCCATTATCCCCATTTCCACAATAGAGACGATTTAGAAGTAATTGTGTACATAATTTGCGATAGAATAAAAGACACATCCAGACACATGAACATCCCTATATTTTCTTTTAATGGAAAGAAAAGGAAAACTGTCGCATTAACAGAGACAGATGAGGGAGGGGTGTTAGTGTAATAACATGGATGGGGAAGACAACCAAACACAACATCTCACCGAACGCATATCTGCCAAAAAAGTGGTCCTTTCATTGAATCACCAAACCACTATCATATGAAACGAATATGAATTAAAAGGAAATATCTGTGGAACTAAACTTAACTAGGTCTGTATCAGGGATGTAACGAATATTCGCATCATTTTAACATTCGCTTTCGAATTCTTTGGATTATCCGCTTTCGCAGTCTTTTTCACAAAAATATATTTCAGTATTCGTTAAAAGTGTTATATCTTCTTATTCGCTTCACACATTTTGAAGATATTAATACCAATGAAAACCTCTTCCACTTCTCTTCAAAACAGTTGAAAAATATACGTGTCCTTGTGGTAACAGGAGGTAAAAATGTAGAAAAAATTCTTAATATTTGAATATCCTGGAAAAGTATCAATTTAGTTCCTTAATTTTGTTGGTACTAAAGGGTCAAACTAATATTCGCATTCGCTTTCGCAAAAATTCACATTTCACTATTCGCTTTCGCATTCGCAAGAAATATATTTCAATATTCGCTTTCGCTAAAGTCACTTTCGTTACATCCCTAGTTTGTATGTACAGTGGGTGTCAAGAAAGTTTACATTGCGTTTCGAACTTGTATATTATTGAAGAAAATATCTTATATTCAATACTTAAGATTCACTTTCTGAAATAATAAAAAAACAACACTAAGAAATTTAACAAAGAAGAAACTAATAATAAATTCCATGTAGTGTAAAGATTAAGGACCACTGTATATGAGCAAAGGGACAATAGTGCGGATTTTTTGGAATAACCGCCTAAGTTCAAAACATTCGATTTTGAAATTTTTCTATATAGGGATTTAGCTAAAAATTACTTATCGACCTAGGTCTGACTACTTTCTTTTATACTTTTTGCATTACGTGACTAACTTTACACGTCTGTAACAAATATACTGCAAATAAATCCTAATTTTCTTTTGTCACAATATTATGTGTTTATTTAAATAAGTGGTTACTCCAGAAAACGACAGGGTTTTGTTCGAGCATAACATTTAGTGAACGTAAGATAATCGCATCGCCTCCACAAAAAGAACGTATATTTTTGGAGAACTTCGTTATTTTCTATTGTGCGATAAAAGGCTATCTTCCAAAGTGTTCCTCATTCATTATTCATTGAAAGCAAAAACAAATTCTGATGGAAAAAGAAAATAGTGGGAAAAATTTTATTTTAATGGATTTATTCAAAATACATTGATAGATTGATTATCGAAATAAAATAACAAATGTATTTTAACTTCAACACTACTTAAACGAATATTTGATTATTGTAGAATTGCCAAAGTAGCTGCACCTATCGAAATTTGGGAATTTATCCTATTAATATTATAAAATCGTTTTTTGACTGTATATTTGTATGTCTGTTGCCGCATCACGCGTTATCGGCTGAAACGATTTTCTTGAAACTTGGTGAACAGGTAGACCAATATCCGGATGTTAAAATAGGCTACTCCGATCACTTGGCGGAAAATCGATCAAAGTAATTCCCGGGTATTGGTCTATATGTACACAAAATCTCTTCAGCTGCTTAGGCGTGATATAGCTCCACATTAAGGTCCCTTTGGATTTAAATATTAATTTCTCTTGGTGCATATATTGGCACATTTATCGCACGTTTACGCTCGTTGAAATCTGCCCACTCCTCTTTACTACATCCTCGTAATATTTGATTTGCAGATTTCAACGAGTAATTTTTTGTTTTTCTTTGACACTGGCATCGTCACCTCTCTCCATCTTGGACTTTCTTTCGGTACATCTTGCTTTACATATAAACAAAGGTAATCTTCGTTACCAATAATACTATAATCATCAAAATAACTAAACTCTTGTGTTTTATTTATTTACTCTATTTGCATAACATTTCTGCATCGCCGCCTTCGCCAACACTGATCACTACGTGAACATACACACACACACATCTTTTCCCCACTGAGCTATAGTTGTTCTTATAATTGGTTATGTGAGTTTGTCATAGAAGGGATTTCGTCGCATCGCCTACCCTCCCCTCCCTTGTTGACAAACTCCCACCTAAACATTGGTCGTATTCGAGCCGGATTTGTACTCCCTAAACGTTTGGTTGCTTCGCTTGGCTTTCTTACGGAAAACATTTGTTCCTCAACCACATCGAATACATCGTCCTAACACCAACAACAAGGTTAGTAAACCATTTACCTAGTGAGCTTCGCGAGAGTGTTATTTGTTCGTTTCTAATATACGGTGTAATATAGGTCGACTTGCAAGACATCTATCGCCAATTTCCTATTCAAATACAGTCCACATCGTTGTCGTTATTCGCTAAATTGCCTAAAAATAAATCGGGAATATTCCTATTCCAAATCATTACGTATAAATAAATTATATTTTTCGTAATTCATACTCAATTGCGCTAATTATTTTGTCCGTGCCTATTGTAGTGATTCGTGTTATACATTCGGTTGCTTATTTGCACTCTCACCGCTTTTGGTGCTACTACAGAGGGGCGGTTGACAAAAAATATACATATAACAAGTAAGAAAGTTCAGTCCCCCCACCGCTTTTTTATCTCAAAACATATTAGTAAATTTATTAATTTTTTTGTTTTATTTCAATTATTTAAATTAACTTTAAATTGTTTTTAATAATTTTAAAGTATGTACTGGTATTAAATTTAAAAGCTGTTTAATTTTGGTACAAAATGGTCCATTTGTGTGAGAGGTACCAAAAGGGGAGAACCAATAACGGTCACAATTCTCTGGACTCTAGGTACTATAAAAGCATTACACTGTACAAAATTTCAAGTATTTGTATGCACTGGTAATAAGATTTTAAGCTAATAACTGTTGGTTCAAAATTGTCCATTTGTGTATGAGGTATCAAAAGGGGCGTGGAAACTTCGCCCTTTTTTTCGAGGTTATAGTGACTAATAAACTAATACTATGCGTAGAAATTCAGAGGATTTAAATATTCATAAGTAGTATAGAAGTTATTAAATAATCAATATTTCACTAAGTTTTAACCCTTTGTTGGGGAGGTACCAGAAGGAGTGGACCAATATGGCCCATCTTCGTACATAGCCGGAAATAGAAGGAAATATTACCACATACCGAATTTGAAGTCAATCGGTTACTCCTTTCGAGAGTTATCGTGCGCACCAGCCAGCAGACAGACAGACGGACGGACAGACAGCTCAAATGACTTAAAATTACCCAAAACGAATTTCCGCCGAAAATACTTAGTCTTAGGTCACTATTCGATGTGTTACAGCCAATAATATATACCCTTTTCTCTAAGGTGAGGCGATAAAAATGGAAAATGATGATTGCCATTAAAAAGCGTCTCCATATGATGGCAGTATGCGGATAAGAAAAGAACACAACTGCGTATAATTAATTTTCGATTTAAAAATGTTATGTATACGCAACATGTACTTGGAAGATAACCTACAAGAAATTTGTTTGGAAATGAAAGAGAGAATAAATTTACTTTAAAGTTTAGTGAACTTAAAGCAGTAAACGTGGAAAATGCTGAAGCTTTGAGACCAAAGGCATCGAAGCAGTGGAAGAAACTAGAAGGTACTATGTGAGCAGAAAACAAAAAGTTTACTGAAACTGTGTCTGAGAGATCTGTTAAATGATGAGCGTGCTACTCGGACTCTCAAACTTGCGAACACGAAAAAATGGACATAAATATGCCTTACATACTCTACAGATTTTTTACACATACATTAGATTGGAATACAAATGAGATTGAGATGTACAGAACAGCATGTGCGGAGTAGGGAATCAATGTTGTTATGGTCTCTTTACTATATGAGGATATTTCATTTGATTGTTTTTGACCTCTAATTCTCGTCATATCAGTGTCAATGTCAGATACAAAATCAATCGTTCACCGACAGCGGCCATTTCCCTTCGCAGCGGTTGTCCGGACATAGTTATTTACGACTTACAGGTGATGAAATGATATACGCAGTTGGTGATGATTCTGGGAGTTTGTAATAGATACCGGGTGACAAATTAATTTATACATACAGTAAATAGAAAAAGTTTAGCGCAACATAACTCATTTATAAAAATCTATTTTCTGATGCAGTTACTAATGGAATTAAATTATTAGTGCAATTAAATTCATTATCAACAACTAGGTAATTTCATTCTGAAGTTTTGGTATTTTGAAAAATAAAGTCTCTTTCCGATTAAGATTGTTGTAATCTAAAATAAAATGTTGATATAAGATTTCTGGTCTTTTTGCGGTAGCCGATAATAAAAAGTAAAACTGGTTCTAAGTGCCGCTCTTATTATACTCGTATATTTATTTAATTTATTTCATTTTACTGAGTAGTTTTTAACCCTTGTTTAAGCATTGTTATGGGCATATTGTATTTTAAGTTTATTTGGTGTGACAGCTTTGAGTTAAAAATGTTTACGAAATAAATGAAAACAAGTAAGAAAGTTTCAGTCGGGTAAACCGACTAAGGTATACACTCACTTTGTGAGTAATGTAATATTGAATATTACTCGAATTATTCTGTCAATTTGTGTGGGAGGTACCAGAAGGGGTTTATCAAATACACCTATTTTTCGCTGAACATTAGATACTTTAAATTCATTGCACTGTGCCGACTTATAAGCATTTATGTACACTGGTATAAACGTTATGAGACATTAAATTGTGGTATGATTTGGGCATTTTGTGTGGGAGGTACAAAGAGGGGCGTGGCAATAACGCCCATTTTTCACAGGGCTATAGACACTATAAAAACATTACACCGTACAAAATTTCAAGTATTTTTATACACTGGTTTTAATGTTATAAGCTGTTAACTTTTGGTGGAAAAAGGTACCTTTGTGTGGGAGGTACCAAAAGGGGCGTGACAACAACACCCATTTTTTCCTGGACTGTAGGCAATATAAAAGCATAATACTGTACAAAATTTCAAGTATTTTTATACACTGTTATTAATGTTATAAGCTGTTAACTTTTGGTGCAAAATGGTGCATTTGTGTGGGAGGTACCAAAAGGGACGTGGCGACTTCGCCCATTTTTCTCGAGTTAATAACGACTAATAAGCTAATACTATGTGTGGAATTTCAAAAGACTCGAATAAGTAGTATAGCAGTTATTAAAGAATCAATATTTCACAACATTTTAACCCTTTGTGGGGGAGGTACTAGAAGGAGTGAACCAATATGGCCCATCTTCGAACTTAGCCGGAGATAGAAAAAAATATTACCACATACCAAATTTGAGGTCAATCGGTTACTCCTTTCGAGAGTTATCGTGCGCACCAGCCAGCAGACAGACAGACAGACAGACAGACAGACAGACGGACGGACATTGCTCATTCGACTTAAAATGACCCAAAACGGATTTCCTCCGAACATACTTGGGGTCTTAGGTCACTCCTTCGACGTGTTACACTTTTTTCCGTAGCAAATGATATATACCCTCGTCACACTAAAGTGAGGGTATAAATATAACATTGTTCAACATATCCGCTTACAATTCCTTCACAAAACCCTAGTTTGGTAACTCGAACTCTCCCGAGCACTTGTTCACATAAGTTTGAACTTAACGAAGTTCAAGTTGATTCAAATTTGTCGACAATTTGGAGGTTCAGATATTACGTTTCCTAAATTTCGCAAAGTGCAACTAATAATTTTATTTCATTTATTCAGTGAAGACTATTGTTTGAAGAAGTAATCATTCGCCTTAAAAGATGTTGTAATTTGTACCAATTTCACCGATATTGGAGAGAACTGTACATTACGGAAAATCTAAGTTGGACAGACAATAGAATCAGATTCTTAGCCGCTCAGTATATTTACTGTAGGTCTAGCTCCCATATTTTTGACATCTGCCCAAAACATAATCAAAATATATGTAGCACAGTGTGCTGTAGGGTATATACATATATTCCCAAATATTGCACCGTTTAAAACATTTTTCACTGACTGTATGTTATCTCTTCAGCAGAAGCCTTTCCGATGAACTGTTCATCAATCACCCGCAGAGCGTTTTGGAGCGAGCAATGAAATTAACAGACCTGCCATTGAAGGCGTTTTTTGTTTGTGACTCAAAAAAAAAACGCCGCTTTCACTCGTGTGTTGCAACAAAATCAATATTACACACTGATATTTGTTCATGCGTAGTAGTTAGAGTTCACACATCTATTTAAATAAATAGATTTTTATGCTAATGACAGTTCAATTGTATTTTGGAAAAGTATGCGGCCTATTGAAAGTGAATTAATAACATAATGGGGAAATCTTAGATCATTTACGAGTATTAAAGGAAATATTGAATGGAAGGAAATACATATTTTTTTCATCGAACAAAATTGATTTGTAGCCTACATGACAGGGTTTTTAATAAGTTTACTTTGTTGCAGATGTTTGTAACACCTTAAAATAGAATCACTAGCTGAGTCGATATAGCCACGCCTGTCCGTCCGTCTGCCCAGCTTAAGTTGTTCGACAACTTACTTTATCTAATATAGCTGGACCCGGTCCACTTCGTTGGCCCAGACTTAGGTAGGGACAGTAGGAATCTCGTTAATGTATTCGTAGGTACGGACAGTAGGAATCACTTAAAAAATTGGCTTATATCAATTTCAAAATTTGACTTATATGAGCGGTGCAACGCCCATTGGTCCGATCCCGCCCAGTTTTGGACCAATCACGTAGACTGCCACCAGATACACATGTACAAAAATACAGCACTCTCGCTAACAAATTGTGCAAGATATATCAATTTTAAAATTTGTCTTATGTGGGCGGGCTTGATACTTGTCCATTTTTGAACCAATCACGAATCCTGCTACCAAATACATATACATAAAATAACAGCACTCTCGCTAACAAATTGTGCAAGATATCTCAATTTCAAAATGTGGCTTACATAGCGGGGTTACATAAGTTACATAAGTCTGATCCCGCTTATTTTTGAACTAATCACGTAGACTGCCACCAGATACATATAAACAGAATTACAGTACTATCACTACTAAATTGTGCAAGATAGCTCAAATTTGGGTTATATGGGCGGGGCCACGCCCATTAGTCCGATCCCGCCCATTTTTGGACCAATCACGTAGACTACCACCAGATACATATGTATAACATTACAGCACTCTACCTAATAAATTGTTCAAGATATATCAATTTCAAAATTAGGCTTATATGGGCGGGGCCACGCCCATTGGTCCGATCCCGCCCATTTTTTAATTAATCACGTAGACTACCACCAGATACATTTACACTGAATTACAAAACTCTGTCTAACATATTGTGAAAAATAAATAAATTTAAAAATTTATCACGTAGACTACCCCCAGACACATATGCGCAAAATGACAGCACCCTCGCCAAAAAAATTGAGCAAGATATATCAATTTCACAATTTGCCTTCAATGGGCGGTGCCACGCCCATTGGACCGATCCCGCCCATTTTTGGAGCAATTAAGTAGACTACCACCAGATACGTATGCACAAAATTACAGCACTCTCGCTAACAAATTGTGCATGATATCTCAATTTCAAAATTTGGCCTATATGGGCGGGGCCACGCCCATTGGTCCAATTCCGCCCATTTTTGGAAAATTCACATAATCTGCCACATTCTGTGAAAATTTCAAGATGATCGGTCTAGCCGTTTAGACGTCTATACGGAACAAACAAACAAATAAACAAACCCACAAAAAGACACTCTCTTTTATATATGTACTAGCTGGACCCGGTCCACTTCGTTGCCCCAGACTTCAGATTTCCGATTCCGTCAATTTTTTAACCAATTACGTAGACTGCCATCAAATGCATATTTACAAAATTACAACACTCTCGCTAACAAATTGTTCAAGGTATTTCAATTTCAGAAATTTGCTTATAAGGGTGGGGCCACGCCCATTGGTCCGATCCCAACCCTTTTGGACCATTCACGTAGACTATCACCAGATCGATATGCAAAAAATTACAGCACTCTCGATAAAAAATTGTGGCTTATACTCGCATAGGCGGGGCAACGTCCATTGGTCTGATCCCGCCTATTTTTGGTCGAATCACGTAGACTGTCATCAGCTACATATACCCAAAACTGCAGCGCTCACTTAAACAAATTGTACAAGATATCTCAATTTAAAAATTAAGCTCCTATGGGCGGTGCCGCCCTTTTTTGTGTAATCACGTAGACTGCGTGAGATGCACAAAATCACAGCACTCTCGCTAACAAATTGTGCATGATATCTCAATTTCAAAATTTGGTTTATATGGGCGGGGCCAGGCCCATTGATCAAATCCCGCCACTGTTTAGAACATTCACGTAGGCTATCATCAGATACATATGCACAAAATTACAGAAATATCGCTAAACAATTGTGTAAGACATCTCAATTTCAAAATTTAGTTTATATGGGCAGGGCCACGGCCATTGATTCGATCCCGACCCTTTTTGGACCAATAACGTAGACTACCACCAGACATCACTCTCGCTAAATATTGTGCAAGATATGTGTCTCAATTTCAAAATTTGGCTTATATAGGCGGGGCCACGTCCATTGGTCTGATCCCGCCAATTTTTGGAGAAATCACGTGGACTGCTACCAGATACATATACACAACATTGCAGCACTCTCGCTAGCAAATTGTGCAAGATATCGAAATTTCAAAATTTGGTCTATCACGTAGACTGTCACCAGATACATATACACAAACTTGCAGAACTCACGCTAATGAATTGTGGAAAATATTTCAATTTCAAAATTTGGCTTATATGGGCGGGGCCACGCCCATTGGTCCGATTCCGCCCATTTTTTGAAAATTCACATAATCTGACACTAAATGCATACACACAAATTAATTTTGTAGTTTACTCAATTGTTGTATTATGTAATTTTGTTAAAATTGGCCAATGGGCTTTGAAATTACAAATTAATAAATGAAATGAAATGAAATCGCAGCAGTCTAGTTAACAATTTTTCTCAATACCAAAATTTGACCCATATGGGCGGGTCCACGCCCACTTGATATATCGAAAATTCAAGTACCCTATTTTCACGACGTCCCACACATGTACATTCTGTGAAAATTTCAAGAAGATCGGTCTAGCCGTTTAGACGTCTATACGGAACAAACAAACAAACAAACATACACTCTCTTTTATATATATAGACTAGCTGAGCCCGGTGCGCTTCGCTGCTCAGGTTTGTTATTACATGAAGGAATACTGCCAAATTCGGAGAAAATCGGTTCAGATTTAGATATAGTCCCCATACTCGTATATATGATACCCCCGATTTGAAATTCAAGCGCTGTAGAAACTGAAACAGAAAGAGGTTTCTTATTACATGAAGGAATACCGCAAAATTCGGAGAAAATCGGTTCAGATTTAGATATAGCCCCCATATAGATGTTACCCCCAATTTGACATGTAAGCGCTGTAGAGACTGTGTTTTATATCCGATCAGTAGGAAATTCGACAGAAACAGGTTTCTATTTTACATGAACGAGTATTCAAGGAAAATCGATTGAGATTTATATATAACCTCCATATATATGTTCCTCGAGATTTGGTTACAAAGCGCTATAGAAGTTGTACTTTACTTCCGATCATTACAAAGTTCTCCAGAAAAATGTTTCTCAATTTAGGAACGAATATTGCTTAATTTAGCGATTATCGGTTCAAAATACATTTACCATGTATTCCAAATTATTATCGCAGTGATCCTTATCGCATTGTTAGGGAGGTGTAGGGTATTATATAGTCGGCCCCGCCCGACTTTCTGCCTTTCCTTACTGGTATTAGTAATAAATTCACTGAATGAAAAAGTACCGAATACAGTGGAAAGTCCAGAAAATAGAAATGTATACTTATAAAATTTCCAAATTCTTGTTTCATTGGTCATGCATCACATTATCATATTGCGATTGTATTGGAGTGAGCAGCTGTAATTATCGCATACCAAGCATTTTTGTTCATGTATTTCCTATATAATACTTGCAAGATATATCACAATATGGGCTGTGCCACGCCCACTGGTCCTATTCCGCCCATTTGTAAGACAATCACGTAGACTGCTACCAGATACATGTACGCAAAATTTCAACACTCTCGCTAACAAAATGAGCAATATAATTCAATTTCAAAATTTGGCTTATATGGGCGGTGACACGCCCATTGGTCAGATCCCGCCAATTTTTGGGCCAATCACGTGGACTGTCACCAGATACATATGTACAACATTACATCACTCTAGATAAAAAATTGTGCAAGATATAGCAATTTCAAAATTTTGCTTATAAGGGTCCGATCCCGCCCATTTTCTGACCAATTACGTAGAATGCCACCAGATATATATACACAACATTGCAGCACTCCCGATAGCAAATTGTGCAAGATATCAAAATTTGGTCTATGTGGGCGGGGCACGCCCATTGAGCCGATCCCGCCCATTTTTGGACCAATCACGCAGACTGCCACCATATACATATACACAAAATTCCAGCACTCTCGCTAACATATTGTGCATGTTATATCAATTTCAAAATTTGGCTTATATGGGCGGGGCCAAGCCCATTGGTCCGATCCCGCCCATTTTTTGACCAATTACGTAGAATGCCACCAGATACATATACGCAAGATTGCAGCACTCCCGCTAGCAAATTGTGCAAGATATCAAAATTTGGTCAATGTGGGCGGGGCCACGCCTATTGGTCCGAACCCGCCCATTTTTGGACAAATCACGTAGATCGCCAACGAATATATATATACAAAATTCCAGGTCTTCCATCAGATTCATATGTACAACATTACAACACTCTAACTAACAAATTGTGCAAGATATATCAATTTCAAAATTTGGCTTATATGGGCGGGGCCACGCCCATTGGTCCGGTCCCGCCCATTTTTTGACCAATTACGTAGAATGCCACCAGATACATATACGCAACATTGCAGCACTCCCGCTAGCAAATTGTGCAAGATATAAAAATTTCAAAATTTGGTCTATGTGGGCGGGGCCACGCCCATTGGTCCGATCCCGCCCATTTTTGGAGCCGTCACGTAGACTGCCACCATATACATATACATAACATTCCAGCACTCTCGCTAACAAATTGTGCAAATTATCTCAATTTCAAAATTTGGCTTATATGGGCGGGGCCACGCCCATTGGTCCGATTCCGCCCATTTTTGGAAAATTCACATAATCTGACACTAAATGCATACACACGAAATTTCAGCACTCTAGCTAAAAATTTTTCTCAATACCAAAATTTGACTCATATGGGCGGGTCTACGCCCACTTGATATATCGAAAATTCAAGTACCCTATTTTCAGCACCCCTTACACATGTACATTCTGTGAAAATTTCAAGATGATCGGTCAAGCCGTTTAGACGTCTATACGGAACAAACAAACATACAAACAAACCCACAAACAGACACTCTCTTTTATATACTCGTATATAGATATATAGATATAGATGACACCCCCAAAATCCGGATTTACGGGTAAAAAAACGATTTCCTTGCCCGTGCGCACTTAACGGCACTCAAAAATAAAAAAAAAATTCCAAAATTGATTTCCCCCCAAGACCTCCATTTACAATTTTTTTCGAGGAAATAACATGTTTTGCCTCTATTCTTGAAAATATTGGAATACCTTTTTTTGAAAAAGTTGTTGGCTCCAAATTCATTTTTGACCTATGGTTTCTTGGACAAAGTTTCTTGAAATGACCCAGAGAACACGAATCGCGATACGCCATTATAAGTTTTTTTCGGCTCCATACAAATTGACCCGCCCCAATAACGTGACAATATTTCTTCTAATTCAGCTCTGATAGGTTTAGTTTGGCGTAGGGTATCATAAAGTTGGCTCCGCCCGACTTTAGCCCTTCTTCACTGACATTTGAGTATTTTTGTCCTTAAATGATGATTTTAAATATTATGAGAAATTAATTTTTAATTAAAGCTTCGACGGTTTTATACTCCATTCATCTTTTGGAGATAATAATTGGCGATTTTAGAAAAATCTGGGCTGACTCCTGCGTACCCCGCGCCGTCGATCACATCCAATGCCTTAACAAGAGAGATATCTGGAACCGCATTAGGATGCAAAATCGGGATAGAAAATTGCATTAAACAATTTTAAGTGAAGTTGTAGAGTTTTGTCATTCGAAATATACTGAACTAAATGCTTTTAGACCAAAAGTGCTTTTTTTGTCTCCTTTTTATTTTTACAAAGGACTCGTAATTTTTCACTAACAATATTTGGCAAAATTGTAGCCAAGGTAACGTGTCTATGCACCCTAAATAGCTCAAAAAGACCACATTGTTCCCTTAAAAATGTTAGTATTTCACTATTATGTAACAAAAATATTTTTTTGGTGTATGGTATGAGAAAATACTAAGGCCAATATTTTTGTGGAACATATTAAACCTCTAGCTCCCCAAAATAACTGTAATTTTTGGCTATATTTTAAAAAATCGTAAAAAAATAAATGTGGAGGGCGGGGTGAAGCCCAAACACTAAAACCAAAAAAACTTTTCCTAAAACCATTCATTGTTGAAAATTCTATGTAGTTCCCAAATCACATTTAGCTATTTTTTTATTTTAAGTAGCAACATTTACTTCAAACCATATATCTTACAGTCCAAATAATTAAAATTACGACAAGAAAATCCGTTGGTGCATCAGAAAAACTTTAAAGCGATTTTCTCACAACCCACGTTTTTAAACTACTGCATAGATCGTGTTGAAATTTTGAACACTATTTATGTACAAAATTGACGATGAGTTTTTACAATTTTGTTATTTTTTTTTTAATTTACAATAACAAATTATCCGATTTTTGTTTTGCAAAAATTGCGTTTTCCCCTTCAAAGTGTTCCCAAAAATTTAAAAATATAAATTTCACGATTACACAGTGCGATAGTCCAAAAACCGCGGTATTATTTTTCGTGTTGGACTTGGCGAGTAAAACAACGTTTGTTCTGTGAAAGTTGTCGGTCACCCCCATAAAAACGGGTAAAAAAACGATTTTCGTGCCTTTGCGGACTTAAGCGCCTACAACTTTGTTAATTTTTAACCGATTTTCAATCTCAAGAGGGAATTGGAAAGAAGAAACTTAGATCTTGAACAATAGATATGTTTTTTATTTAAAAATGTAGAAATATATCGAGCCCTAACCGCCAAAAAGGCGTAAGCGCCACCATGATTTACTTTTAACTTTTTGAGGAAAATCGTTCACATTTGACAAATGGCATCATGTTTCCGAAATTTATAGCTGTAAAATGTACCGTTATACTAAACTTCACAGTTATATAAGCAGATGTATGCATTACATATGCATTTAAATAAAAAATAATCGCAAAAGAAACCTTCTCCTCTAAATTTATTTGAGTGGCGCTTACGTCTTTTTGTCGGTTATGGCTCGATATGTTTATTTGTCTTACAAACACTTTTTTTAATTTTTTCGACATTTTCTAGTTTAGTCAATGTTTTTACCATTTATTTTGTGAGATAATCCGTTTATTGATTAAAAATCGGTTAACAATTAACAAAGTTATAGCGCGCATGAGCAAGAAAATCTTTTTCACCCGTAAATCCGGATTTTGGGGGTCTCCGGTGAATTTCAAAAACAGATTCTTGTTTTACTCGCCAAGACTTACAGGAAAAATAATATCGCGTCCAATGCTTTTCAACTTCAGTTTATTTTGTCGCACTGTGTTATCTAACGAAATAATTTTGGATTTTAGATGATCCATCACGGAGTTATGGTGGACACCGCAATTCTACTTTATTGCGAGACGCTTCCGAATAATTGCTTGCATTGCCACATTTTTTACTATTTTCCCATGAAATGTTTACATAATATTCTTCAAAAGTTATGGTTTAATATACCAGTGATTTTAAATAAAAGTTTTCAACTATGTCGTCACAAAAAATAAAAAAATGTGCCTTTTTTTGCACGAATTAACGTTACACCCCTTATTAGACATTTTGTACATTTAAACTTTTGTTAATGTTTTCACAACGTATGACGACGGAAAAACAACCAATAAAACATATTAGAACACCATTGCGTATAATTAATTTTAGATTTAATAAATGTTATATACATATACGTAACATGTACTACATGAAGATAAACTAAAAAATTTGATTGGAAATGGCCGCATACTGGATACGAATTTAAATCGTACGAACACGTACGAACGATCCCAACACAAGAACTACTATGAAAGCTCCACACTGGGTTCGAATTAGTCGTACGTATACGTACATGTTATTCCGATGTACGAATGCAATCCCGACATGTTTGTATTTTATACGTTTTCGCACGTGCTCGCTGAAAAGTTGAAGGAAAGAAAAGGTGAAATAAATAAAAAGTCAAAGAAAATGAATACATACATGATGATGACGAAATTCGCTGAATTTATCTCTTCTTAAATATATTTACTCGCACATTGTGTTGGGGTACAGTTAATATACATTAGATTGGAATACAACAAATGTTATTTTCACGGTTAAGCAGCTAGTATCGTGTACAAGACAGCATCCTTGGAGTAGGGAAGCAATGTTATAATGATATCTTCTGTTTCGCTTTGCTATATGAGGACATTTAATTTGATTGCTTTTGACCTCTACTCCTCATCATATCAGTGTCAATGATAGATACAACATCAATCGACCATTCCTCTTCGCAACGGTTTTCCGGACATCATTATTTACGACTTACAAATTAAGAATTTTGTATCCACAGTAGCTTGATGATTCTGCGAGTTTGTAATAGACACCGGGTGGTAAATTAATTTATACAGACATACAGTGAATTGAAAAGGTTCAGCGCAACAAAATTAGTTATTGTACAGGGTGGAGCGCGGGATTTTGCTTTTTTGCACTGCAGGCCGTGGCGGCACTGTTGGTCGAAGAGTGTGGAGAGTGTCCGTGGCTTAAAGTGGCCGACGGGAGATTTGTATTCGTCTGTTTTTAGTTGCCATCATGCATTGGACACGAGAGGAGAGGTCATTTTGTGTTGAAGCGTATTTTTCAAATTCGCACTCGACCATTGCAGTGGAGCGTGCTTTTCGTTTACGATTCGCTGTTCCCCCACGCAGACGTGTTCCTGGACGGCAACCAATTGTAAATTGGGTGTATATAATTAACAATATTGAGGCTGAAATTGGCAGAGTACCAGTCGACATGCTTGTAAGAGTTCATGAAAACTTCAGAAAACGTATGCAGCGGTGTGTGGATAGCGAAGGTCGACATTTGCCAGATGCACTTTTTAAAACCATTTAATTTAAAAATTCCCTTACTGTTCAATATAATTAAAACACAAAATAAATTTTCCTAAGGTTCATAACTTTTTTATTTCATTCCCAAATAAGCAAATTGTCGCTCCACCCTGTATTTTCGTTTGTTTTTATTTGGGTCTTTAAATCGTTTTTGATTTGTCACTAGGATATTCTCCTGGTTTTAGAGCATCATTATCTATATTATGTATTATGGAATGCAAAAAAGCGGGCAAGCAAATACAATTACTTGACAGCGCAGCTCCTTGTATAGCCATTTAACAGAGTCTACTCCTAAGTCCTGTGAATAATGGTATCCTTTGGCATTCCCCTTTTGGTACCTCCACACAGATGCACTGTTTTCCATCAAAAATTAAAGTCTTATAACTTTAATACAAGTACATACTTCAAAGGTATTAAATGCAATTTAAATCGATAATAATTTAATTAAAACAAAAAAATAAACAACTAATGGCTGCCGTCTTGTAATTTGGGTTCTTATATCATTGACTTATTTTTTAATGGTACCATGAGTTTCTTTTTTAAATGGTACCATTGATTGGTCTGCAGTATTTCGTAGAATATGGTGTTTGATTTTTCCAAATATCTTTTGTCTTTATCGTACTGGTCGAAGTTTCCGAGTCTTCCAAATTCTTTATCAAACGCAATGGCACAAATGACACCATGAACATATCTGCGCCTGAAGTATTTTCACATACAGTTTGCTTGTATTGTTTTTGTCCAGAAGAACCATCACATCCCTATTTACAAAAGAGAGTTAATTTGCAGTTCCCACATTTCTTCAAATCATGTCCATAAATGATTGTAGCAAGCGTTGAGCTGTATGATTTAGTAGGTCTTGAAGTTATACCTTTGCCGAACTCGATGTGATTTTAATAGTGTCCGTTGGTGGCAAACAGTCCTTTTTAGCAGCAGGTAAAAAAATATACTCTTTATAAATATACAGTGTTCAGAAAAAATATAATTATGTCTTAAATAAAATATGAACTCAAACCCCTTCTGTCATTTTGGGCCAAATATTAAAGGCACTTTCCAGGAAAATTTTAATTTTAGAAAAACAAATTAAAAAAACTTTACCATAAAAATTGTTTGCCTCAATAAACAAAAAAGTTTTTAGGTCTCGGATACAAAAAAAATATTGTTGTTGCTTATTGATATTCGTGATATGATATCATAATGATTCAAAGTGATTTCCCATTGAATAGCTCTGACTTATGCGATTTTTAATAATGTTAATAAAGTAACATATTCAGAGAACAAAGACGCATTATAATCGGCAGAAAATGTACATTTTACATTTTTTTCTTATTGCAGTTACTGTTGTTGAAATTTGGTTTACAAACAAAGTATTTAGGCGTGAGCAATTCTGCTGTGTTAAGCTTGCTAGCGTGGTGTAAAAGTAAAATATAAAGTGTAAAATATCAATTTCGTGGTGATTCAATTCCCGCCGCATGTACTAGTATATATCGCCAGAAAGCAAGTGAATGTGTAATGAATTTTAAATTTGAAATACCGGTTACTTTGACTTGTGATTTGATCCCTTTGAAGTATTTTCTGTCGGGAGCCATTAAGGATAAAAGTTACGCAAAGCATCCAGAGACAATTAAAGCGTTGAAACATGAAATCGAAGTTGCCATTGAAGAGATTCGACCAGAAACAATCGAAAATGTGCTGAAAAAATGGGTTCATCGGATGAGTTATTGCCGAGTCAGTCGTGGTAGTCATATGAATGATATTGTGTTCTATTATTAATTGACACAGTTCAATCTTTCCAATAAAACCAAAAATTTTAAAAATTGTCAGTACTTTTTAAAATTTTAAATGGCCTATCCTGTATTTTGAAGCAAAACATCACAACCTGCTTTATATATTTCCATGCTATTTTAGCAATCTCATAAAGAGTTGACTGATATTATTTTAACGCCAAATATACTCGTATGTAGTTATATATAAATCCTATCAGTTGTATCGCTTGTGAACAAACAAATTTACATCAGATACTGCTAGAATGACAAAAGGATATACATGTGCAAATATTGATACTTCCGCATAGTTGTTTTGTTAGGTATGGTTTCGATTTTTGAAAATGTTTTCCAATGAATAAAGGATGCTCACACAATGGCAATAGAATCAACAACTTTGCCGTTGTTATTACATATCTCAAATGCAAAGCAGAACACTCGAAATGAGATTATCTGATGTTAGGACTGAAATCCATAAAAAGTAAACCCAATCTTCATTGTGAATAAATGGATTACATCTAGCAGTGACCCAGATGGTGATATTTAACACTGAGATGTTGCTTTGTTCGAGTACCCTCACGATGTAGGGCGGAATATCTTGTGATGTTTAGGAATAAATACCTCTCTCGAAATTTCAAAAGGTTAAGGAGAAACTAATCACACTTATGTCTTTCTGGCGCGGATTTTAATATATGCCTTATCTAAACTATCAAGTTGCTTTATTTTGCGATTTTTCTGAATTTTTATTAGAGAAAGCTAAATAACTTGTTGCTCCTATTTTTGCTAATTCATTGTGGGTAGTTTTGAGATAAGTGGCAAAATCATAATTATGAATAGATATCCTTAAAATCTTATACAGGGGTAATTATACTATGCAACAAAAAAAATTGTTGTGTCCTAGACCTAAAATTTTTTTTTTGTATAGATTGTGGCTTACTGTTATATAAAATCAAAATCAAAAATTTTTTTATGGATACATTTTTTTTTAAATTTTTTATTAAAAATACTAATATCGTCGAAGGTACCCTTAGTATTTGCACTATTATTTTTGGAGTATATGCCCGATCAGGTCGACTTATACGTTAAATTGAAGCTATTAATGTGGGCTACCAATGTTGGAAATATCTCTTTCACTTAGAAACAGTGGTGTAGTAACAGTCATTAAACAAATTGGGAAATGTAGATTTTTTTCAAAAAAAATATAAATTTCCTGGGACGGAAAAAAAACATCAAAAATAGAAAAAATATTTTATTCTATTTGTTTGCATCCTAGCGAAGAAAATAATTCTTATTTGAAAACAATCTATGGATAAATGTAGAAATTATATCCTTTTTGGTGGAGGTAAAAGAATTTCAAAAAATCTTATTTTTTTAAATTCTGTTTAAATAGCGATTTTATTTGTTACTTTTATTTATATTATGTGCATTTGATTTTATTTACATGTACACGTTTCATTAGAAGTAATTGTGAGTTCTTTGTTGATGTTTGTAGATTTCGGAATCGGTTTCCCTAATGAGGAACCAAATATAATCTCCCATCATTCTTTCATCCCAGTGCCCTTGGTAACGCCGCTCAATGGACTTCATTTCTTGGTGAAACCTTTCAACATGTTCGTCGCTTACGTCGCCAAGATTCTCGGGGAAAAAGTTTAAATGAGAATGCAAGAAATGAAATGTGTTATATACATAATATAGAAAAATATATTTCTTACCAATTTTTTCATAATTTTTTAACAAATCATTAATCTTTGTTTCATATTGCGGGCTTTTATTGGATCCAATTGGATCATATTGCTGCAATTTCATCCGACGTCAAATATGATTGGAAATTTACATCTTTCATCAGTTTCCTTATTTTAGACCTATCAAAAACGCATTCTTCGATTTTTTGAAAATAAAGACTTTTAAATAAACTTTTTAAATATGAGAGGGAATTGCCATCTTTCCTTAAGGCTTTTACAAAATGTTTAAAGAGCCCCAGCGTAATATGCATTGGTGGCAAAATAATGTTTTCCTTTTGGACGAGAGGGGTGTATTTTACGCTGTTTTCACCCAATGTAATGTGTTTTCTTGTTGGCCATTTCTTTCTTCTGTAATGATCTTCGCGAGCACGGCTATCCCAGAGGCATAAAAAACAGCAATGTTTTGTATATTCGCCTTGTATTCCACATTACAACCCAACTACTTTTAAATCGCAACAAATTTTCCAGTTCATATTTTATGTATTTTATCAATTTAACCATTGTTTCGTATGATTCCTTAGTGTTGACGGCATGAGCAATGGGAATCGACGGTTTCTGATTTCCGTTGTGCAAAAGTACTGCTTTCAAACTTTCTTTACTGCTGTCAACAAGTAACCGCCATTCCTTTGAATTGTATGTTGGATTAACTTCCTTGAACAATCCGGGAATGTCCTTGCAAAAGCATCTGTTATCCACAGTTGTATAAAATTGTTTGTAAGGTATATCACGGACTCTATATTATGATATGATAACATTTGGGGGCCAACATATTGTACTGTTTCATCCCAGATGCAAGTAGTTCTGCCTTATCTTTGGTCAGTACCAAATCTTGCACATATATTTCCAAATATTGCACATATATTTCTTCTATTATTTTACTAAACTCACGTCGATTTTTATACCCTACACCACACTGTGGTACATTCGCTGATTCGATTTTGCCATGTCCGTCCGTCTGTAAATCTTATGTTGTTCGTAAGGTACAAGTCGGAATTTCACTCCGATCTTGATGAAATTTGGCACAAAGAATTTGTTCACGTCTGCAGAAGTTTTCAAAATCTGTTCAGATTTATATGTAAGCGCTATAGAAGCGTCATTTTAACAAATGTGGACCAAACAGAGATACCTCTGATTTCCGACCAAATCAGCTAAAATTTACATATAGCTTCCATATACATGTTTCATCCGATTTGCCTCTTAGCGCTATCTCTATTTTACATCAATTTTGTCCGAAATTTGGGAGACCGAATTTGCTTAACCCGGGTCAGGCTTGAAGAAAATCCGTTCAGATTTCTATATAGCGACCTCACAAACTTATATCCCGATTTTTCATCTAAGCGGTATAAAATTTGCATTCCTGTGGTTTCCGCATTTCAGTGGTGGTGATAGATGTAGCTCACATACTAACACTTTATATCGATTTTGTAGCTAAGGGCTATAAAATTCATATTTCTTAGCAGAACTTTAAAAGATTCAACAAATAGTTTAAAGAAAACCGGTCGAGATTTAGATATATCCCGTATATACATACTTGTACATACCTATATTCAGATTTTGAATCTAAGCGCTACAAAATATCATTAGAAAAACAATATCGGTAAAACATTACACTAATTCTTATTCTGCTATTTAAGGGTTGGATGTTATATTTCGCACTTCTCTACTGGTTTTTAACTCAAATTTGTTTACATAGTTCTAGAGAGACATTATCTGGAGGAAGTAAAACATTTGCAAAAACATACTCCTCATCTCTAAGTATAACGCTAAATAATTTAGATTCTTGCGGATAAGGTAAGGTATTATTGCATATTATAATATCGATCATTAACATAATGTTTTGTATTTTTTGTACTTTTTTTTTCAAAGTTTTTTAGAGTCAACGTTATTGCATTTCTTGTGGAATCTGCTCTTTTCCCAGCTCGCCTAAATGTAAATGAGGAAGAAGTCAGTACGATTTTAATAAGTGCATATAAGTATAATAAGCATTCTCTCATTTCACTATTAAAATATCCTTAAATATACACGCTGAAAAAAAATCGCTTCTGTAGTATATTGTCCCAAACATATTCGGCTTGAAATATACATATGTTTAGAGTACACTCCAAATATATAATATTTGACACACATAAATATTATATGTTTGGGAGAATATTGTTGTAAACAAAAATATGTTCCCATTCTAATATTTTTTTTATTTGGAACAAGTATTTCCGAAATAAAGATTAATTTGTATTTAATTATTTTGGCAATGTATAAATGCCTTGATTTAAAGACAAGTTTTCTGTTTTTCAGGTGCTCAAAGATAATTTTTTTTTATAAATTTTAAATGTTTTAAAATTTAATTAAAACTTAAATCGTATAATCTTTCGTGAATATAAATTGCATTGATGGATTGACAAAAAGTGATGAATTGGAATATTTATAAATTAAAAGACATTTTTAGCTATAAAGTTTAAAACGAAAACTAGGAAAAACTAACTAAAATTCGAAAAAATCAGCAAAGTTTTAAACGTTTTTTTAAATAAAATATGTTTGGAAAACTTCTTAAACAATAACTTTGTTTGTGGGTACACACATATTTTCAGTTATTCAAACCTAATTTTTTAGAAAATTTGCAGTCGTAAAAATTGAAATCGTCTAATCTTCGATCGAAATATATTACTTGGAGGATTGACAACTAATGATGGCTTAGAATACTCAGAAATGTTAAATGATTGATTTAAAACAGAAGTTACTGCTGCATTTTGTATTATAACTGGGTGTTCAATTCGAAACCAAAAAAAATAAAACTGAAATTCGAAAAATTCAACAAAAGTTTCTAAAATATTTTTTAAATAAAATATGTTTGGAGAAATTCCTAAACAATAATTTTATTTGTATTCAAACACATATTTTATTTGAGAAACTTAGTTTGCAAATATTATATGTTGTAACATATTAATATATGAGTTCCAAATATATTTTATTGATTTTCAAATAAAATTTATTTTCTCAGAAATACATTATATTTAAAAATTTGTGTTCCAAATATATTTCCTTTCGATTCAAACATATCAAAAAAGGCGATTTTGCCCCGTGTAAAAAAATCGATATATAATATTGTTTTATTCAATAACTGCAATGTATAAGTATAAATTCCATTAATTTGCAGGGCACATAACAAATTCGGTTGTTAATATGACAATACATTTGTTGAATTTAAAGCCAACATATTTTCAATAATTGGTTTGAAAATATATTTGTTGAGCAAAATCAAAAATATTTTTCATAAACAAAATACAAATATTGTCGTTGAAATGAAAATATGCTTGTTAAGTAAAAAAGGAAAAAATATACAATGAACGAGCCACAACTTTCGTTGATGAAACTTAAATTTTCTTTATGACAGGAATTTTGAAAATGTTTGTTTTTGAGTTTTTGAAAATTGTTGTTGAATTAAAAATTTTGTTTTTTTCTGTGTACATCATTCATCCGATTTGGCCTTTAGTCCTATAGAAGCTGTATTTTACATCCAATCGTTTTGAAATTTAGAATGGTAGAGTTTCTTGATCCACGAACCAACACTACCGAATTTGAAGAAAATCGGTTAAGATTTAGCTATAGCTCCCATATATATGTTTCGTCCGATTTGGCCATTTAGTCCTATAAAAGCTGTATTTTACATCCAATCGTTTTGCAATTTAGAATGGTAGAGTTTCTTGATCCATGAACCAACATTGCCGAATTTGAAGAAAATCGGTTAAGATTTAGCTATAGCTCCCAAATATATGTTTCGTCCGATTTGGCCTTTAGTCCTATAGAAGCTGTATTTTACATCCAATCGTTTTGAAATTTAGAATGGTAGAGTTTCTTGATCCATGAACCAACATTGCCGAATTTGAAGAAAATCGGTTAAGATTTAGCTATAGCTCCCATATATATGTTTCATCCGATTTGGCTCTTTAGATCCAATCGTTTTTATACCCTACACCACACTGTGGTACAAGGTATTATTTAAGTATAAAATGTCCCAAAAGTAAATTTATGTAAGCAATTTATGCATGAATTACAAAATTTAGTCGGCCCCGCCCGACTTTAGCCTTTCCTTACTGGTTTCTCATATTTTTGACGGCTGTTACTAAATCAAAGATTCCACGTGAAAGCAACATTTGCAGCATATGTAGCCCTCATAATTCCCTTTAATTTGAGGCATAACACGGCTCAATCAGGCCTATGATCCAAATACTGAATGTACTTTCCATGAAAGCAGGAATTTTAAAAAATAAATTTAAAAAAAATTTAGCATAAAAACATTTTTTAATATTTTTTGTGTTTGTGACACCTAATTGCACCAGAAACTGTTATCCACATTTCTTGGACAACAATTTTGTTGCTTAGTGTAATCGACTCCGGTAGTGATTCTTAACCGCTCTGTATATTTAAGGTGCTAGCTAAGTCCTAGCTCTAGTATTTTTGACATCTGCCCAAAATAAAATTAAAATTGGGTGTATATAAATAAAAACAGTGTTTTGGTCCGTCCAGTACTTTTCTCTCCTACTGTATGTTATCTTATTAATTTATCACCAGGAGCCTTTCCGATAATCTGTTCGTCAAACACCCGCCGTGCAGTTTGGAGTGAGCAAAAACATCAACACACTGGACTTGAAAGTCATTTTTGGTTTGTGACACATAAATTAACGGCACTTTTACTCGTGGCGTTATTTACACACACTGCTGTTTGTATACACTGAAAAAAAATTTGTCATAAAATTAAAGAAATGCTCCAAAGACGTCCTTAGTCTTCAAAATAAGTACATTTTGTACTTAAAATTAAGAAACTTTACTTAAAATTAAGTAAATTACTTAATATTATTGAAATTATCTATATTTTAAGTACAAAATGTACTTATTTTGAAGACTAAGGACGTCTTTGGAGCATTTCTTTAATTTTATGACAATTTTTTTCAGTGTATGTGTAGTGGTTAGAATTCACATATTTAAATAAATCTATTTTTATGTTACTGACAGTCCAATTTTATTTTGGAAAAGTATGAGGCCTATCGAAAGTGAAATAATAAAAGCATGACGAAATCTCTTTTAAAGGAAATACTAAATGGAACGAGATATTTCCTAAATCGCAAAATTTTAAGAATAACATAATTTTGCATGCCAAATCGTCAGGTCGTTATTCAGGTTTAGAAAGATCGAACAAAATGATCCGCACTGAGTTCCAAGAGTGGTGAAGAATAGTATATATTGTTTTGTGATTCTCTTTCTTCTATGTCGCGAACAGGAGTCATTTTGGTCCATAAATTTGTTAATAAATTGACTACAGCGCCACCTATCGTAACCAGATATAGTTACGCATTGATAATATAAATATAGTGTGTTAAAATAACATCAATCGGTAAAGCCATTTAGAAGTTACACTATTCAAAACGACTAATCTAAACTTAAATTTTCTCGTACATGTCAAATTCTAATAGTTTTCAATCAAAGCTCCATTTACAGTTTTTCATGGTCAGTTCATAATAGTTTGACCTTTTTGTACCAGCAAATTTAGGAACTCAATGACAATATTAGATTAATTTAGTAGATATGTCAATTTTAACAAATTGTAATTTTGTGACAAATCGCTGAGGTAGGTAACTTTAGAGCTCTGTACCACATTAAATAAAACGAATTTAGAAAATCTGAAAACGCCAAAAAATGCATGCACACATGGAGGCTTATTGTGCCCATTTATTATTAAAATCAAAAGGCATCATTATTAATTTTGTGATTTTTGATTCATTTGCTTTATAATAACCCCTGTATAAGATTTTAAGGCTATCCATTCATAATTATGATTTTGCCACTTATCTCAAAACTACCCACAACTGAGATGGCCAACTTTTGAGGCACACCCGTTCGGGACCTGAGGGAATTTTGCAAATCATCTAGAAAATACCTCATGGGTATGCGGAAATCGTTCGAGATACTTCCAACCATTCCAAAGTTACCGAATTATTTCCAAAAAAGCTGTCTGATGATGGATTCATATTCTATCGTTTTCGACTTTTTTCAGTATATCACTGTCTACATATGTCTAGTATAAGATGTATTGTGAATAAAAACATTCACTAAGGTCTGCTTCTATAATATAGACGTATCCTCCGAAAGGTGTATACAAAATTCACATCGACGAATTAGCAAAAATATTACTCAATGTTAGGAGCGACAAGTTATTTAACTTTCTCATAAAAATTCAGAAAAATCACAAAATAAAGCAAAAAGATATTTTAGATAAGGCATATATTAAAATCCGCCCAAAAAGGACATAAGTGTGATTTGTTTCTCCCGAACCTTTTGAATTTTCGAGAGAGGTATTTATTCCTAAACATCACAAGATATTCCGCCCTACAAGGTGAGGGTACTCAAACAAAGCACCATCTCATTGTTACATAGCACCATCTGGGTCACTGATAGATGTAATCCAGTTATTCACAATGAAGATTGGATTTATTTTTTATGGATTTCAGTCCTAACATCAGATAATCTTATTTCGAGTGTTCTGCTTGGCATTTGAGATATGTAATAACAACAGCAACGTTGTTGATTCTATTGCCATTGTGTGAGCATCCTTTATTCATTGGAAAACATTTTCAAAAATCACAACCATACCTAACAAAACAACTATGGGGAAGTTTCAATATTTGCACATGGGTTTCCTTTTGTCATTTCAGCAATATCTGATGTAAATTTGTTTGTTCACATGCGATTCAACTGAAATCCTGCTTATTTTGTTTTCCGAGGATTTATATACATACGAGTATGTTTGGTGTTAAAACAATATCAGTCAACTCTTTATGAGATTGTCAAAATAATATGGAAATACATCAAATAGTGATGTTTTGCTTCAAAATATTACACATTAATTTGTTTTTGGGAGATATACTTTGTAGGGACATAAATACTGTTACAAAATTGAACACACCCATTACAATAGTGAAATTAAACATACCCTGCCCTTACTACGTGGATTATGAAACCTAACCTCTATAGCGTTTGTTTGTAAAGGGAATTCAAAATTGCTTCAGTTTTCACCATGGAGTGGTCAGATAATGAGAACCGTATCGCTGTTATAGCGCTTTTTGTATATGTAATGAAAAAAACAATATTTTCAAAACGCTCTGCCCCCTTGGGATTAGATTCATGTTCATCAACTGGTGGATAAAACTGTTTGAGGAGACTGGAGATGTCAAAAACCGCCAGTCGGGACGCCCACGTACCATTCGTAGGCCGCAGGTCATCAAATCAAGAATTCTGCGAATTCCGCTCCGAAAACAGAAATGTGGCCCGTGAGATGAATATTTCGAGTTGAAATATCAAAAAAGACTTGAGTCTTGGGGCTTTCAAAGTCCGCAATGGACATTTGTTGACATCAGCTTTATAAAAAATAGGAAAGAAAAATGCTAACGTCTTTTGGAGAAGACGCTGATAACTTGCACAAAAAATCGGGTTCACAGATGAAACAAATTTTACACTGCAAGAAAAATTTAACAAACCAAATGATATGGTGTATGCACACACGCTGAAAAAAAATCGCTTCAGTAGTATATTGTCCCAAATATGTTCGGCTTGAAACATATATATCTTTAGGGTACACTCTAAACATATAATATTTGGAACACACAAAAATTATATATTTGGGAAGATGTTGTTCTAAACAAATCTTTGTTTACATCCCAATATGTGTTTATTTTGGACTATTTTTTCAGAAACAATTATTTGTTTGCATTTAAGTATTCAGAAAATACCTAAATTGTGTTAAATTTTTCAGTAATTCTAAGTTAATTTTTTAATAAATTTTTCATGTCGTAAATATAATAAATATTAATAATTGAAATCATATATGAAATACTCAGCAATTTTAAATGATTGTTTTAAAACATAAGTTAATGCTGCATTTGGTATCATAACTGGGAGGTTCAAAACAAAGAAACCAAAAAAAAATTAAAACTGTAATTCGAAAAATTCAACAAAATTTCGAAAATCTCTTTTAAATAAAATATTTTTGGAGAAATTCTTAAACAAAAATTTTATTTGTGTTCAACAACATATTTTATTTGAGAAATTTAGTTTTCAAATATTATATGTTGTAACATATTAATATACGAGTTCCAAATATATTTTTTTGATTTTGAAATAAAATTTATGTGCTCAGAAATATATAACATTTAAAAATTTGTGTTCCAAATATATTTTCTTTCGATTCAAACATATCAAAAAAGGCGATTTTGCCCCGTGCAGTCGTCTAAGGAAGCATTTCAAGTGATTCCACGGGTCGAAAAGGTCGATCATACAGCTTCAATCATGGTTTGATGGGGTCACTGACTTGCATTTCTGTGAACAAGGGGTCAAAACATTGGCCAAAAATTACCAAGAAACCGTTTTGGAAGCTGTTGTGAAACCACTTAACCATTTCATATTCCAAAAATAGGCATGGACTTTCCAGTATGATTCTGCGCCAGCACATAAGGCTAAAATGACCCAGACATGGCTTTAAAACAATTTGACAGCTTTTATTCCTTCTGATGAATTCCTTCAGATTTAAACCCACTGGCTTACAAATTGTGGGCAGTTTTAGAGGACAAAGTCTCCCACAAAAGATACCCCAACATCGATTCTCTTAAGATTGCTTTGATTCGTGCTGTGGCCACCTTCCCAAAGGGACGAGGTGCGTGCAGCTATTGATGATTGGTCAGTGCGACTTAAGGCATGTGTGAAGGCCAAAAGTGGACATGTCAAATGAGTGCTTGTCTTTTGTATACCATACATGTCAATAAGTATATACAATAAATTTGGTCCAAAAGGATTTATTACTTTTAATGTTATAGTATAAAATGTGGGATATGAATCACTACCGAAGTGATATTTTACACTTTCACATACACTTCTAGCAAACTTTAGCTAGCAGAATTACTTACTGCAAAATACTTTATGTGTAAACCAAATTCCAACAACAGTAGGTTAGTAGGTCTGAGCTAACGGCTATGAAAAAGACCTGCAACAAGCTATTCAATAAGGCTAAGTCTACTGGGGTCGCTAATGATTGGGATGCCTATAAAGAGCAACTCAAGATCTATAAGAAGGAGCTTAGAAAGGCGCAAAGGCGCTCTTGGTATACCTTCTGTGGTGAAGTGGAAAAGGTCTCCGACGCCGCTAGGCTGAGGAAGATATTATCTGCTTCACCCTGTACAGTGGGATATTTACAGGATGAGGCAAATAACTGGACCAAAAACAGTGAGCAGTCGCTCAATGTACTGCTCGACACACATTTCCCGGGGAACTCTGTAACAGAACCCGAGGATCAGCAGGACCAACAAGAGTGCGGGTGGACTGCGAGCGTCGCTAGCTTCTTGACTGAGAGTTCCAGAATAAGCTGGGCTATTAACAGATTTGAGCCCTTCAAGTCACCTGGACCAGATGGCATCACTCCAGCAGAAATGCAGAAAATGTTAAAGTACATTATCCCCTGGCTGGAGAAAATTTATGTAGGCTGTATCAGGCTTTCATACGTCCCGAATCGATGGAGGGTTACCAAAGTGGTATTCATACCTAAAGCGGGAAAGATGTCACACACTAGGCCAAAAGACTTCAGACCAATTAGCCTATCCTCCTTCCTATTGAAAGGTCTGGAAAGACTTTTAGATCATTTCATTAGGGAAAACCTGGATACAAAACTCCTGTCGGGGAACCAACATGTTTACAATAAGGGCAAGTCTACAGAATCAGCCCTGCACGAACTTGTGAGCACTATCGAATCGTCCCTGCATTTCAAGGAATTCACCATGGTGGTATTTCTTGACATAGAAGGGGCTTTTAACATCATTCACTCAGATGCGGTAATTGCGGCACTCTCACATCTAAAAATTAACACTAGTTTGATTAGACTAATTCAAAGTCTGCTCACCAGAAGACGCATAACAGCATGTCTAGGGTCCACAACTCTAACAAGGTATGTAAACAGAGGGACCCCGCAAGGAGGAGTATTGTCTCCACTAATTTGGAACCTAGCGGTGAATGAAATCCTGCTAGATCTAGAACATTGTGGCCGCAAGGTCGTGGCATATGCGGACGACGTGGCAATCGCAGTGAGTGGCAAATTCGTAAACGTCCTCAGAGACATCCTACAGGTGGCTCTGAACAAGTTGGCTAGATGGGCCAGAAGCAGCGGTTTGGGCCTTAACCACAACAAGACAGAATTGGTTCTCTTTACTAGGATGAATAATGTCCCACATGCGGACCCTCCACCTCGGATAAATGGAACAGATCTAGTCTTTTCTGAAAGTGCAAAATTTTTAGGAATAATTCTAGATAGGAAAATGTTATTTAGACTTAACGTATTGGAACGTGTAAGGAAGGCCAACGTCGCCTTATATTCCTGCAAAAAGGCTGTAGGGTCGCGGTGGGGACTCTCTCCTAAAATCGTCCACTGGATATATATAGCAGTAGTTCGTCCAATACTGTTATACGGTATTGTGGTATGGTGGACGGCAACTGACAAACTTACCATTACCAACCTACTAACAAAGGTTCAGAGAACTGCCTGCCTGAGCATAAGCGGACTACAGCGACCGAGTCTCTACAAGCCCTACTCCATATACTGCCGATTAATATTGTGGCGAGAGAAGTTGCAACCAAAGCGGCAATAAGATTAAACTGCCTATCAATGTGGAGGTACAAGAACTATGGTCACATGAGGATATCAAAGTGTAGTGCTATGGTAACCGACCGAGTGGACTATATACCAACTGTGTACACCTTCGAGAGAAATTACATCACTATGATTCACGCCAGAGATGAATGGGTCGGCAGAATACCAGGTAATAGAAACCATCTCCACTTTTACACGGATGGTTCGAAGCTTGATGAAAAGGTTGGCTTCGGAGTACACAGTGAAGAACTTAGTCTGGATATAGCTCACAGACTACCAGATACCTGCAGTGTCTATCAAGCCGAAATAATGGCAATATGGGAAGTCGCCAAGTGGCTGAGTCGCAACATAGTAACCAACACTGGCGTTGTCATTTACTCGGACAGCCAGGCTGCCATCAATTCTCTGGAGGCAACATCCCTAAATTCACAAAAGCCCTCGACTGCCGCAGATCTCTTAACGAGATGGCTGAGCAGTTTAATATACACCTCATATGGGTGCCTGGGCATAGGGATATCCCGGGGAACTGCAAAGCCGATGAACTTGCTAGGAAAGGGACGACATTACAAATTCTCGAAGAATTTGCATATATTGGTGCGCCACTATCCACGTGAAAGCTTTGGCTTAGGCAAGAGGCAATCAGGCAGTCCAACGAAAGATGGACAGAAATCGGCACCTGCAGGGTAGCTAGACAAATCTGGCCAAGGTATGACCTGAGAAGGTCAAAATATCTCCTCGCACTAGAGAGGAAACGATTGTCTACGTTAGTACAGGTTCTGACGGGACACTGCTTGATCGGCGAACACGCCAAAAGATTGGGTATTGACTCCAATGACTTCTGCCGAAGCTGTGGAGATGAGGAAGAAGTGGAGAGCATTGAGCACTTGCTTTGCGACTGTCCCGCTTTGAGTAAACGACGACTGGACATACTGGGGTCGGCCTTTTGAGGCAAGATCTTTCCAGTACTGATATTCGTACTATCGATAAATTTATATATCAAACAGGTTGGTTTCGATGAGGGGCATTTCAGCCCGTGGTAACACTAGGGACCTAAACTGGTCTATGTGAGCTTGAAGAAATTTTGACTTTTTTAACGAATTCTGGTTTGAGATTTTAGCATCATTATATAGAAATATTAGAGCGACTTTTAGATATTTCCGCGGTATATTTCAGGATGGGAATGAATAATTTTTTAATGTTGTAATATACAAAATGCGATATTATCGACAAAAAAATATTTAAAAATCTACAAAACTCCAAAAAGGGTCCGTAGCTTCCTATGAAACCGGAATATTGTAATACGATCTGACAAACAGTTTAGAAAATCTAGATTTATTATCACTTTTTACTATCGACTCTGGATGCGAATAATCGGCCAAAAAGAAAAATGTGAAATCGCCATAATTATTTGTTAATATAATCTATATATATAAAAATGGAAAAATGTTTGTATTTGTATTGTTTTAAAGAATTCAAAATTATGTAGCTCTCTTCTTACAATTTTCTTACCATTTTCCATCCTTTCAGCGGTTTCGCCCATTGCAAAAAATTCATATTTGTTTAGAAAATTTTAATAATTTTCATAAACAGTCTAAAAATTCACAATTGTTATATTTTTATGATTTTATCGTAAAGTCAGATCGGTCATTAATTAAATGACCGCATTCCGAAGCAAATCGATGCGTAATTTAACTTCAAAACTTTCTGATCGGTGTAAAATTTACAAAGCCAAACTTTAAAAGTTAAGAATGGATATTTTGGCGTTTTTTGATGTCTAGCATCAGAATCTATGCATTAAAACAGAAACCCAAGTAAAAAGTTTGGTTTTGTTGACCGGTGTATTTTATCCTCTGTGTATGTGTACTTTAGGATAATTAAATAATTTTCAAATAAGACTTCTAAAAATTAACGAATATTGAATATGATAAGAAGAAAGCGCCTTGGGAAAATTTTTTTCTTAAAAAATTGTGCGATTTTTAAAATTAAAATATCAAAACTTTTTTTTGGTCTTCTTACATATATATATTTGAGTTATTATTCATTTTGAATAAACGATTGAACAAACGCCCAACAGTTTTTGTGAACATTTTTGGGCGATTGTTCATTTGTCACTTATGGGAGATTTTTCCTTGGGCGATTATTCGCATAGCCATCGATTCTAATGTGTGACGTTAGTTTTTTTTATTTTCTAATTGTTTTCTTCGATAGAATAACAAATGTACTAACACACTTACACTTTTAATAGAACATAGTCATTGTCTTTGTCACATCTACCGTCATAAACCCCATCCTGCTCCCATCGTTTGCGTCATCAAGTCAGTTCGGAGAAATATTTACAGAAATAACAATAGAATGGAAAACGTGAACATGGAGGAGTGCTGCGTAAATATTACATTACTGTGCAGCATTGTCCCTGAAAGCATTTCAGAAATTTTATTGAAAGATACTTTGTTGTCAATGAATACCATCTATTCTTGCAGACAATAATGCAATTTCCTGAAATTTATCTTTCTTTACATCGCTCTTTCTTTTCTCCCTTGTCATTAGAATTGATATTATGTGACAGCAAAATAAAAGGAAAATTGCTGGAATATTGAAATAGTTTATTGTTTACTTCTACGTTTTCGGTGCATTAAATACTTACGAAGATTTCTTAAATGGCTATTGAATCGATAGGTAACTATAGGAAACATAGATGGTTGGTTATTTTACGTAAACGCTCAATCGACATTGACCTCAAGTAGAGTCTTGGAACACAGTTTTAAATAACTACAACACCATGGTAAACATAATGCCAGCTGTCGTTGAGTTTCCCGATATCGATTCTATCATATTGATGAAATTAATAAGTCAGTAGCAGTAGATATCAACAAAATTTCAGCCAAGACTTGCGGCTTTTGACCAGAGCCAACTATATATAAATCTGAACCAAATTTTCTCAAAATTTAACAGCGTTCATTGCTGGATTAAACCCGAAACGATTTCCATTATTTTCGATAGAACCAGGAAAGAGAAATAACCAATCATATGCCAGAAAAATATTAATTTTTAAGTATTATACCCTACACCACGCTGTAGTACAGGATATTATAAGTTTGTTTCATGTCAGATTTTTGTAACACCTAGAAATACCACAGCTAGACTCACCTTTAAGTGTACCGATCGACTCAGAATCGCTAGGTGAGTCAATTTAACCTTGTTAGTCCGTCTGTCCATCTTATGTTGTTCGATGAGCACAGGTCGCAATTTCACTCCCATCGTGCTGAAATTAGGAGTCTTTGGTATCAGGAAAGAACCCTATTGAAAGAACCCCAACAGATTTAGATATAGCCGCATATATATGTTACTTTATATCCGATATTCTTTATTAAGGTAATTTTCTGCCGTTAGGCTTAACCCCACCGTGCTCTAATCACCTGGGTGAATACATGCGTCCCCATGCATAATGTGCATGAGTACCAAACAATTCAGTGTTTCTGGACCCTGGTACCCTCCTTGCTAAGGATCGAAGCCCATCTAAAACTTCTTAATATTCTATGGGTCATGGTACCCATTTGGTTTGCAACTTCACATCCGAGAAAACCAAATTTATTATACACAGAGTGGTGTGGGGTATACACACCCTGGAAAATAATTGGTTGGAATTCGATTCTAACAATAAAAAATAGTACTAGCAACAAAACGTATATTGCCTACACCGTGTGTCGGTTGTATATATATACATATAGCGTGATCCATTCCGAGGTTCCCTACTTTTTTAAAGAAAAAACACAGACAATTCAAATTGAATGGGGAATGTTTATTATCATTTGAAAGAACATTCTTTGGCATTTATTTTTTGAAGATTATGTCTATCAAATGTTGGCCGCGGCTACGTCTCAGATGGTCCATCCGTTGAGTCCAATTTTCGATGACTCGTTCGAGCATTTCGACTGGTAACTGGCGAATGACACTCGTGATGTTTTGAAGGCCTGAATCGAAGCGGGTTTGTCCGCATAAACTTTAGACTTTACATATCCCCACAGGAAAAAGTCTAATGGTATGATATCACACGATCTTGGTGGCCAATCGATCGGCCCAAAACGTGAAATTATCTGCTCACCGAAGTGTTCTCTCAATAAATCCATTGATAGATGCGATGTGTGGGAAGTGGCGTCGTCTTGTTGAAACCAAATGTCGCCGAGATCACGAGCTTCAATTTCAGGCATCAAATAGTCGGTTATCATAGCACGATAACGGTCGCCATTGACGGTTACGTTCTCACCGGCATCATTTTTGAAGAAATATGGACCGACGATTCCACCGGCCCACAAACCACACCAAACCGTTGTTTTTTCTGGATGAAGTGGCAGCTCTTGAATCTCTTCAGGTTGCCCTTCGTCCCAAATGCGGCAATTTTGCTTGTTTACATACCCATTGAGCCAGAAATGGGCCTCATCGCTGAACAAAATTTGGCTCGAAAACGTCGGATCTTCTTGGAACTTTTCAAGAGCCCATAGAGCGATGCGATGTCGCTTGGGAAGGTCGGGCGGCTTCAGTTCTTGCACAAGCTTTATTTTGTATGCTTTCAATTGAAGATATCGACGTAAAATGCGCCAAATCGTTCCATACGTCAGTCCGAATAGCTGCGATCGGCGCCGAATCGACTCTCCGCGGTTTTCGTGTACACTCTCAGCTACGGCCGCTACATTTTCTTCACTGAGTGCTGGACGTGGTGTATTCGGTCGTATATTATCCAATAATGAATGCTGGGTCTCAAGATGGGTGATGACGTTGCGAATGATGACGCTCAGTAGGCCGTTTATGTTGACCATAAGTTGAGCGAAGTGCACGAAACACATTCCTCACAGAACGTGAATTTTCGTAATAAAGTTGAACGATTTGTAAACGTTGTTCAGGCGTAAGTCTTTCCATGATGAAATGCCAAACAATACTAAACAAAAATAAGATGACAGCATGGCACGACTCACACGTGATCTGTCAAAAAAAAGCCTATTGAAAAAAGTATGTCTACTTGGATCACCCTTTATAAATAGTTGAAACAACAATAATAACATGGATACGATCGAATGAAAATGCTTGCAACTAAATCGATGGTTGTATCAATCAATGATGGTTGAATCAATCAATGTTTTACATAAATAAAAAATAAAAGCAACAATCATGAAACTGAAAGCACAGGGTTAAGCGATATTTGCATAAAAGTTTTGTGTTTTTTTTTCGTGTACTAAAATTTGTGTCAAATATTTCCAGATCTCATAATAGTGATGAATTTGTAATATTGGATTTTTAATTTTGTTGTGAATTGTTTGGTTTTTTGTTCAATAATGAAAACTGTTTTTAATTAATTGTCGGTATTACAAGGTGGCGCAAAAGTAATCCTCCTATCAGAAAATGCTATAAATTTTGCGATTGACCCCTAATGTCAGTTCTGTTTTGACATTTGTGTAGTAAACACATGCGAAATACACGTTAATAAACAATGTAACGCTACACTGCTCCAGAACGCGGAATATTGCTGACTATTTATTTGACCAATAATCGGTCGGTGACTTTGGCACAACGTGAATTTCGTCGCAGATTTCCTGGCCGTCCAACGCCTACTGGTAAAACACTGCGACGTTTAGCCGCTCGCCTCTAAGAGACTGGCACAACACGAGATGCTGCCAGGCGTTGCAGACCCCGGAGTAGCCGTTCTGCAGAGAATATTGCTGCTGTAGCCGAGGATGTCATGGAAGCGCCGTCGTCATCGACCAGACGACGTGCCACGCAAATGGGTATCAGTCGACGGTCTCTACAGCGAATTTTGGTACAAGATTTGAAGATGTTTCCGTACAAAGTCCAGACGGTGCATCAGCTGTTAGCTGCTGACCGCCAATCGCGTCTAACATACGCTCAAGCCATCCTTAATCACCACCAAGAGGAAGATGATTTTTCATCAAAAATAATCATGAGTGATGAGGCCCATTTCCATCTTAGCGGGTACGTAAATAAGCAAAATTTACGCTTCTGGGGCACTGAAAATCCGCGTGTAACCCACGAAGAGCCATTACACCCGCTCAAAGTCACTGTATGGTGTGCTGTTTTCGCTGGAGGAGTCATCGGACCTTTTTTCTTCGAAGACGTCGCGGGCCAAACGGTTACTGTGATTGGTGAGCGCTACAGAGCAATGATCAACGAGTTCTTTTTGCCGCAACTTGATGAATTGGGATTGGAAAACATGTGGTTCCAACAGGACGGTGCAACGGCACACACTGCACGTGCCACAAGCGATATGCTGAAGGATGCATTTCCCGGGCGGCTAATCTCCCGTTTTGGCGATTTGCACTGGCCAGCAAGATCGCCTGATTTGACCGCTCCAGACTTCTTTTTGTGGGGCTTTTTGAAGTCGCGGGTTTATGTCAACAAGCCTCAGACTCTTGCAGCTCTTAAAGACAATATCCGTCAAGAATGTGAGGACCTATCGCCGGAAGTTTTGGCCAAAGTGATGGAAAATGCCATAAAAAGGGCTCAAATGACAATCAACTGTGGCGGCGGCCATTTACATGACATCATATTCTCGACTTGATGTAAAAAAAATTAAAAGACCAAATAAAAATAATCCACAAGAAGAATCAAAGTTTTTCATTTTTTTTAAATTACAGCCAAAAAACATCGAAAGGTTACTTTTGCGCCACCTTGTATATGACTGACAAATTGTCAGAACAACCAACTTTTTAAAACAGTTGGTTGTGGCAACATACAACAGATAATTTTAGCCACCATTTTCGTAGATGGCGCAACCAAATATGATTGTTGTCAACATGCAAGCAGAAGTATACCACAACCAAAATGTTGGTTGTCCTGATGGAATCTTATGATAGTAGACAGAACTACTAAAATTCGGTTGGCAAATAATTCGGTTGAGACAACCAAACTGTATTCTGTGTGCAAATAGCGAAATGATATTCTTACTACAAATATTTTCCGAATTTTTTTCCAAGGGAATGTTTGGAATTCAATTTGTTGTATACTTGGACATTTAACTTTATCAAATGGTCATGTATGTGTATGTATTACGTATTGTTATATTCTGTGCTCGGTAGAATAGATCGTGATTAGGCATTGGACACGGTGGCTTTATCCCGGTACTGGTCGTCGGCTTAGGGGCAGGGTTAGGCCAAAATTCTATTCTCCTTCTAAAACATCATTCCTCGTGTCCGTTAAGGAAATTTATTAGAAAACAACATGATTTATCATACACATTACCATTACCATTTCTGTCCAACTATTCTTCATCAGTATTTGTCACTTGTCCCGCTGTATGTCATTATGTCCCATTACCATTTCCGTCCAACTATTTTCATCAGTATTTGTCACTTGTCCCGCTGTATGTCATTATGTCCCCCGTTCCCCTTCCCTTTTGTTAACCTGTCCGGGTCCGACTTCGGTCTGGGCACACCCTCCCCTTCTGTAATCATCACCTACAGCCATGAACCACCTCCAAAAGCCCAATAATAACGAAAATGGTTCCCTATACAAAGTCGCTCCCGTCAGTTTACGTCATTGTATTCCCATTGCATTCCCTAACAATTGCCCCTCAACAAACATTTCCCAAACATCACCAATGGTTTCAACCTAAACATCCATGATATTTAAAATGATCAAAACAGTGTAAAATATAATTGACATATCCATTTCCAAATCTATTTTTTGATTTATTAACTCATGATACTTCTATTCTTATTCATTTAAATATCTTATTCATTAAATATCTTATTTAAATATATAAAGCAAATTAATTATTGTTATCATCATAAGAAATATTTCTAAGAAAGACATAGAGACTAAAACAATAAACATTTTAAAACAAATCAAATTAGAATCATAAAGATCTTAAGAGAGTATAAGAAGAAGAGAAAATACGTTTTTTTTGGTTATCAAGATAGAATTAAAATAGCAATAATTTTTTAAAGAGTAATAGAGAAAGAGCAAATAAGTCTTATACACAAAAACTGCATTCACAACTTTTAGCACTTTATACAAATATTGCTTGCTTTGCAGTTTACATCATTGTTGTATTGAATATTATCAGTAATACATTTTTCTCTTAAACTCACCGCTCTTAAAGATGCACCGATTCTCTATGTTGGCGCCAGCATTACCGATGTGTATCTGAATAGTTACACAAATATGATTATTAACCACATAAGCAGACCATCATATTAAGAATAATTTACTCAATCTCAAATCAATTATTTTTATAACGGTTAAGTATCTTAACATACTCTCCTTTTAATACATTTTCTCATTATATCATCAATATGTATAAATCAATATTAATACAGATTATATGATAAAAATTTATGGAATAAAATAAACACTGATAAATGAGATAGATATAATTCAAAAAAGGCATACATAATTATGGCAAATATTAAAGTATATAATATAAACTTATTGGTCACTATTTTTATAAGTGAAGTTTCGTAAAAATCAAGAAATTTTCTATTTTTTTAATATATGTTTTAAATTAACGAAAATATAAATTTAAACAAAATCAAAAGAATTAGATTTTAATTATCAAAAAGCTGCTCCTTGAATCACATGTGGCTGCATATTTCATAACACGATGTTAAAGGGCCTTCTATAAATACATGGATCCAGTTTCTAGTCGAGAAAACATCTTATCCGAGTAGCGGCATTCACATGTATTTTGAGACAAAAAAAAATTCTACATTTTATGTTTTAGCACAGGAGGAATTCTTTTATTTTATAGCAGATAAGCACTGAATAATTCAGTTAAACTTTCAGTTAAACATTTTGTGATAAAAACTTAAACTGTTTAAGATGTTAATTTCAATTTTTTTTGTTTGTGATATTTTTCTTTGTACTGTTTATTCAAAAAAAGTTTATTATTGCTTCAGCAAGATTAATTTCAACGTGATACACTACTCAACGTCTTCACAAAGATGATTGAACCAAAAAAAAATCTTCTCCATCTCTTTCGCCATTCTATCCTTTGACAGACCCGAGCTGCCACCTGTAATAAATGTCATGATAATTACAACAGCTTATCGATTGAATCAGGGTATGGAATGTTGCTAGCCTAGTGGTTACATTCCATTTCATGAAACCGGTTTCGGTTTTTTTTTTCTTTTTCCTTAAAATCATTAACAGGAATTCGTAACAGTATGATACCGGCCTTGTTAAATGATTTTGTCATAATTACCCAACAAACTATAATCTTGGACATTGGCATGTAAGAAGTACGTTTGAATTTTCTAAAATGCATAGTACTCATATATGAAAAAAAACGTATACTCTTTTGATATTTTTTAAAAAATAAATCATCCCAATAATGAAACTAGTTAGGAAAGGTTGAAAAAACGGTCTGGGCGACTATTTAATACCCTACACATCCCTAACAATGCGAAAAGGGGCATTTCAATAATAATTTGGCATAATTGGTTTCGTTTCAATTAACAAAGTACTTAGCTCCACCAGTACAACTTCTATAGCGCTTTGCTACCAAATCGGGAGAAACATATATAGTGGGATCACAAAGATCTGAACCGATTTTCTCCGAATTTGGCAGTGTTCATTAATGAAACAAGAAAGCCCTTTCTGCGATTTTCGTACTGATCGGATATAAAGTGCAGATTCTATAGCCTTTATGTCAAATCGGGTGTAACATATATATGGGGGATATATTTAAATCGACTCACGAAGAGATTCCAAGTCGATCGGTTTAACAAACGATGGGTCTAACTCTTCTCCTTTTGGGTGTTACGAGTGTTTTGGGTGTTTTGGGTGTAGGGTATAAAAATGTATTCGATTAAATTCAAATTAAATGAAGATTAATTTAGCCCGACCTGCATAGGAACAACTTATTTACTATATAACTTTGGAACACAAAATAGACTCTATGTGGACCAAATCATTCCAGCAAAAGAAAATGAGGAAAATAATTTAATTATTTTGACCTGACTGATGATCCCTGCATTTAACCTGGACATGATCAGGTTCGTACTCTCATCAGCCTGCAAATATTAAAAATTACCTCAATCAATTTTGTAAACACTAAAGTGGAGTGTGAAATCTAAAACGGAGAAATATCTCAAGATTTCCAGGTACATCTACCAATCTCATATGAATACGTCTATTATGGCAACAATTTATAAAGGCTTATTTTTAAATGCTGGAATATTTTCTTAAATTTCAAAAAATAGGCCACTCGTCTTTGGAGGAGACATTTTTTTTCCATCCATTGCTTAAAGGGAAAATGGATAGATGAGTATGTCATCTTATTTATTTCCAACATATACACATTTAAAAATTCCCTATGGGTGTGTATTCTTTCTTTTATATTTGAGTTACACTTGAACATAAACCTCTTTTTATCACACATATCGTACGAATGTAGTAGAGGTTGATGAAAGGTCACAGGAATTTCACTTCAATGGAATTAAGTCTCCATCATAGTCGAGTGAAAATGTTTACACATCCGACAGCTGTGGTTTTCTGGTAATGTATATAAAGTTTTATAGGTTTCCCATTTCTTTCTGCTCGGCATTCCATACAACCGCAATAGGTGTAGATATTGTTTTGTTCTTTAATACGAAATATAAAAGGATTTTTTTCAAAGAAGCAAGAAAGTTTTAGTCGTGTAAACTAAACGGTGTATATCCTTTTTTCAGTGAATTATAACAGGGAATGGGAGATGGAAAGTGTGAATGATTGAAAAGGGGTGGCTAATACTCCTATTTAATACATACTCATTGTGAAAAAATTATGACATTTTATGTGAATATGAATAATCTTATTACAATTTAATAATAAATTAGTTGAGAAGGCTATGCGGGTACAATCTGAGAATGTGATTAAAATCAGTTAGCCAGACATTATTTGTGGTTAGATTAGATTTTACCATTGAAACGCTTTTTTCTACTTAAATAACAAAAATCTGAGTATCTTGCTCATAATTTGCGAATATTATGACAATTTATAAACAAACTCTACATAAAGTGCGGAAATCACTACACACGCACAGTCGCGTTTAGCATGTTGCCTTGCAAATGCATTATTTTCCAGAAATTCCGGGCAACTCTTTTCATTCGATTTTTTTAAATTTTATCACAAATACCCAATGTTTATATTTATAAGACCCCAATGTTAAGATATTCCTAAATTTCAAAGAAAAACAATGTTCGTTAGTCCTCATTCACATAAGCACGTACGATTCCTATACGTTTTTTTGCATATTTCTAGATTTGTTTATACAAGCCTAATTCCCTTTGTAGGTTTTATCTTATAAAGAAAAATTGGGTTTAGCATCATATGCCCATCAAAATTTGATGTCATCTTGTCAGTTTCAAAGGCACATATTGAGTAAATTTTGTTCTTCCTCTAAAAAGGAAAAACAGTTTATCATGTATGGCGTTTGGAGCTGCTTCTTCGTGTGAGATCAAAAATGTATATTACTGATAAAGTCAAATCTAATAAAGAGCAGTAGCTATTAAAATCTTTTCAGCAATATTGTTACGTTTAAAATTGGCATATTTGTAGCACTAAGGGAAGAGTGTTCCAATAAGAAGTATCATTTTGATTTCCCCGCTATTTTAAGAGTTGTCATGAATCAAGCCGCCACTACTGGACAGATGATAATACAAATTACGCCATTAATAGCACTATGCAATAACATTTTTGTCGAAGGGCTGTGCATAACAGTTTCTGGTGTAAAGGTGTCATAAATACGAAAAAAAATTAAAAAAAAAATTGAAATTTCCATTTTATTGGAAGTTATTTCGACCATGTTCGATAAAGCTGGGGATTTTTAATTTAAGGAACTTATGAGGACTACAAGTGTTAATAATGACACTTTTACGTGGAAAAGGAGGTTTAGTATCTGTCGTTTAAACTATTAGAAAAAATTGGAGTTTTTCAAAAACTCTTTGTTTGTTAAAATTTTTGACAAACGAAGATCGCAATGTCTATTTGAAGAAAATCTATTGATAAATGTAGACATTTTTAGCACTTTTGGTAGAAAGAAGATAGTTTCAACACAAGCCGGTTTTTATACACCCACTAAAAGTGTAACACAACGATGGAGTGACCTAAGAAACCCCAAGAATATTTGGCGGAAATCCGTTTTGGGTCATTATCCCTACATCTTAGAGAGGAGGGTATATATCATTTGCTACGTGCTAAAAGTGTAACACATCGAAGGAGTGACCTAGGACCCCAAGTATGTTGGGCGAAAATTTGATTTGGGTCATTTTAATTCATTTGAGCAATATCCGACCGCCCGTCCGTCCATCTGTTTGTCTATGTGTCTGTCTGCTGGCCGGTGCCCACGATAACTTTCGAATGGAGTAACAAATTAATTTCAAATTTGGTATGTGGTAATACAGGGTGCCTGATGAAAGCTTCTACCAAAAAAAAATTAATGACTTTTTTTTTTATTTAATGAATCTGGTTAATTTTTTTTATTTTGCAGATTGATTTTTAGATTTAACAAAAATGAATAAATGGGACACTGAAACAAGAATTTGGATTGTCCGCCGCTATTACGCACTGAAGTCCGTAGTTTCGGTTCAAAGAGAGTGTAGGGGCACGTTTGGCGGCAATCCTCCGAGCAGATGGACCATAAAGAGACATGTTAACAATTTTTCCGAGCATGGGACAGTCAACAGAAGACCTTACCTTCGAAACCCTTCAGTTCGGACGGAGGAAACAATCGCTGCTGTAGCTGATGCCATACAAAACAATCAAAGAGTTTCGACAAGAACCTTATCTGCTCAAATGGGTATAAGCAGACAGTCATTGCAGTCAATTATGCACAAAGATTTGGAGTTATTCCCATATAAAATTCAAATGGCCAACAAAGTGAACTCAGCAGACTTCCCGATTCGCTTGGAATTTTGCCAGAAGATGCTTCAAATGGTGGAATTGCGGCGAAAATTTCCCAATAAGCTGATATCCAGAAACTCCACATTCCGTTGGCCCCCCAGGTCGCCTGACCTTACTGCACCTGACTTTTTCTTGTGGGGTTATTGCAAACAGGAAGTCTACAAAGCAAAACCAACAAATTTGAATGAACTAAAGCAATCCATTCGAGAAACGATTGCGGCTATTCCCGCCTCAACTCTCCAAGCAGTAATGAACAACTTTTTGGTAAGATGCCGCACATGCATCAACGAGTAGGGGGCATTTAAATTTAATTATTTTTAAAACTAATTGAGCTATATTTGATTAAATTTAATGAGCTTTAACATGAATAAAAGAAAACTGAATTCCATACACTGAAAAAAGTTATTTGAGTTTCTTAATGTAGCAATATTCATCAGCCACCCTGTATTTTTCTCTATCTCCGGCTAAGTTCGAAGATGGGCCATATTGGTCCACTACTTCTAGTACCTTCTCCACAAAGGTTAACTTTTAGTAAAAATTATTCTTTAATAACTTCTATACTACTTATTCCAATCTTCTAAAATTCCACACATAGTATTTGTTTAGTAGTAGCTATCACCTCAGGAAAAATGGGTAAGGTTGCCAAGACCCTTTTGGTACCCCCCACACATATGGACCAAAACTTGAGGGGCTATAACATTAATAATAATACATACAAAAACTTTAAATTTTGTACAGTGTGTTGCTTTTATAGTACCTAGAGTATAGTGAAAAGTGGGCGTTATTGGCACGCCCATTTTGGTACCTCCCACACAAATGGACCATTCTGCACAAAAAGTTAACAGCTTATAACTTTCATACCAGGGAAAAGTGGGCGTCATTGACACGCCCCCTTTTGGTACCTACCACACAAAGTTACGATTTTGTACAAAAAGTTGAAAGCTTATAGCGTGAGTACCAGTGCTCCAAAATAGTACACCATTTTGCACAGTGTTACGCTTTTAACGTACCTATAGTCCTGTGAAAAATGGGGTTATCATCACGCCCATTTTGTACCTCCCACACAAAAAGACAAATCATACCAAAATTGCATTGCTCATAACGTTGATAAACCAGTGCAATAAACGCTTATAATTCGGAACAGTGCAATGTATTTAAAGTACAGGGTGGCTGATGAATATTGCTACATTAAGAAACTCAAATAACTTTTTTTCAGTGTATGGAATTCAGTTTTCTTTTATTCATGTTAAAGCTCATTAAATTTAATTAAATATAGCATAATGAGTTTTAAAAATAATGGCATTTAAATGCCCCCCCCTGCTCGTTGATGCATGTGCGGCATCTTACCAAAAAGTTGTTCATTACTGCTTGGAGAGTTGAGACGGGAATAGCCGCAATTGTTTCTCGAATGGAATGCTTAAGTTCATTCAAATTTATTGGTTTTGCTTTGTAGACTTCCTGTTTGCAATAACCCCACAAGAAAAAGTCAGGTGCAGTAAGGTCAGGCGACCTGGGGGGCCAACGGAATGTGGAGTTTCTGGATATCAGCTTATTGGGAAATTTTCGCCGCAATTCCACCATTTGAAGCATCTTCTGGCAAAATTCCAAGCGAATCGGCAAGTCTGCTGAGTTCACTTTGTTGGCCATTTGAATTATATATGGGAATAACTCCAAATCATTGTGCATAATTAACTGCAATGGCTGTCTGATTATACCCATTTGAGCAGATAAGGTTCTTGTCGGAACTCTTGGATTGTTTTGTATGGCATCAGCTACAGCGGCGATTGTTTCCTCCGTTCGAACTGAAGGGTTTCGATGGTAAGGTCTTCTGTTGACTGTCCCATGCTCGGAAAAATTTTTAACAAGTCTCTTTATGGTCAATCTGCTCGGAGGATTGCCGCCAAACGTGCCCCTACACTCTCTTTGAACCGAAACTACGGACTTCAGTGCATAATAGCGGCGGACAATCCAAATTCTTGTTTAAGTGTCCCAGTTATCCATATTTGTTAAATATAAAAATCAATCTGCAAAATAAAAAAAAATAACCAGATTCATTAAATAGAAAAAAAGTTATTAAATTTTTTTTGGTAGCAGCTTTCATCAGCCACCCTGTATTTACTGTTCAGCGATAAATAGGTATAATGTTAAACCCCTTCTGGTACCTCCCACCCAAATTCACAGATTAATTCGTGTAATATTCCATATTATAGTACTCACAAAGTGAGGATATACCTTAGTCAGTGTATCCGACTGAAACTTTCTTACTTGTTATATTACTTAATTTCTGTGAGAACATATTTTATCATGACATTAGACTCGCATCAATGTTAATACATGAATATATTTTCTTTTTAAGAAATCAACCTTATTTTTTTTCTTTTGCTCAGCAATAAATTTATGCAAATTTCTTTCGTGTGGTGCATGCTTCACGCATATATTACTTGTGGCTGACTTCCCGCTGAAGACATTTCGTAAGAAAGATTATAATATTTGTTTGTGTTATCGGGTGTGCTCGTGTCTGTTATTACAGCCATCAAGTTTTGGAGGGTGTGCCTTTTTGATGTAAGCATACAAATATAACATTAAAGACAGGAGGAAAATGTTGCAACTCTATCAAAAAAACGTGACTCCGATAGGGAAGTCAATGTGTTCATATTCTCTATTCAGCTTGAAGTGAATGTTTTCGTCTGTTTTGAAATTATGATATTTTGTGTTATACTTATTTCTCTGAAGGGTATTGTACACTTCAGTCTGTTTAATCGACTGATATTTTCCTATTCGCCTGTCCCTGTTAAGCGATTTAAAGGTTTCTTTAATCCTGCTGTAAGATTAGGCTCATTTGGTCCTATGATGAAAAAAATGAAAAGTTACATGTCTTGGATTAGGGGCCTCATGTTCCAAGGGATATTTTTATTTTATTGAAATCAAAATAATAAGCCTTTTTTGCTCAAAAATAATTTGGAAATGAGCTGCTTCCTTTTCACGAAGTATTGATTAAAAATAAATATACAATATTGGGTTAAATATTTGTTATGTATGAAAAATTTAATATGGACCAAATGGTCTCTTAATTTAGAATTCGTACATATTTTCTAAACTAACAGCAGGGTTATTAACAAGTAGGAAGTAAGGAACTTAGTTCATATTGCCATAACGTTTGTTGCAGTGGGTATATCTATTGGTAATATTTTTCCAACAAATAGCAAAATTTTGTTGCCTATCTAGAAAATATTCTGAGTAAGGAATCTATGTATACCTCGTTCTAATACATATTTACCGATTTATAGGAAAGGATCGGAAAACGAATGTAAAAAAATTCGAACCCGACAAACAATTAACGAATCGATAAAATATTCAAAAATTAATATATTTCAACTATTTTTTTGTATTTGTAGGCATTGACATTAGAAACTAAGGTTAATTCTAACATCATTATCTATATATGTATATAAAACACAATGCCGTACGTTTGAACACGCATCACTCGAGAACGGATCGTTCGATTTTAACAATTTTGGTCTTGATGAGTTCGTAGTGGCTCCAGAACTGACACTGTGGAGGAAAATTTAGGATTGGACAAGGAGGCGCGAAACTGGCAACAAAATTTTATAACACGATAAACGATTGTTAGATTTTCAAGATTTTGGGCTTAATTTATCCGTATTGGACTAGAGAAGCATATTGCATAGGAACATTTTGCATTGGTCAAAACGGACACAGCCTGTACAGCCTTATATCTCGGGAACTTATTGCTTGATTTTCACAATCATGGTTTAATGGATTTGTATTGGCCTAATGAAGAGCACTATGAAGGAACATTTACGATTGGTCAAAGAGGCTTCGCGCGATCAACACAAATTTGTGCTAAGTGGATTCGTATTGGCACAGGACACTTTAGAAAAAAATTTAGGGTTGGTCAAAAGTTCGTGGAATTGACCACACACAACATCATAACTCGAGAGCAGATCATTAGATTTTCATGAATTTGGTTTTGATCAATTCGTACTGGTCCAAGGATGGACACCATGGAGGGAGATTTATGACTAGTGCAGGAGGCGTGGCAAGGTCAAGATCGTTCGATTTTCACAAATTTTTATATCGGCCCAAGAAAGAACATAGTGGAGGACATTTTCTGATTGGTCAAAGGAGCGCAGCACCGTCCATACAATCGCATAACTCGAGGACATTCGATTTTCATAATTTGGGGCAAGTGATGAATATATGAGTGGTCAATCGGGCGTGGAATTGCCAACATAACCTCATAACTCGAGCACGGAGCTTTAGATTTTCACGATTTGGGGCTTGACGAATTCGTATTGGGCCAAGGAAGGACACTATGGAGGAAAATTTAGTATTGTGCAAAGAGGCGTGCACCCAGGAAAATAATTGGTTTGAATTCGATTGTAACAATAAAAAAATAGTACTAACAACAAAAAGTATATTGCCTACACCGTGTGTCGGTTGTATTTATATATAAATAGTTGAAACAACAATAATAACATGGATACGATCAAATAAAAATGCTTGCAACCAAATTGATGGTTGTATCAATCGAATTAAGACTGTTTTTTTCATTGACACTCGGTTAGTTGTGGTAACCAATTTTAAACTTTCATTGTAGTACCATATGATCGAATTTTGGTTGTGACAACCAATGTTTTATTCCTGACAACAGAAAACGTATCAATAGACCAAAGATTATTATTGCAACGAATAATTGGTTACTAAAACAGAAAAAATTAAGAAATAATCGTTTTTTGGTTATCCCAATAATTTCCCAAATTTAGAATATTTAAATGTATTTTGGGAAATACAACCGAAAGACTGGTTGCTGTTCTTTTGCTGATACATGACAAACAAAAAATAAAATTACTCGACATAAATAAATCTTCAAGATTTTGTTCAAACGCGGTATATGTAGTCAAAAAAAAATCTCGTGTGGATAATAATGTGTGGAATGCAGAATATGTTGTGCAAAATGTTTTACATAAATGAAAAATAAAAGCAAGAATCATGAAATTGAAAGCACAGGGTTAAGCGATATTTGCATATGAGTTTTGTGTTTTTTTTTCGCGTACTAAAATTTGTGTCAAATATTTTCACATATCATAATGGTGATGATTTTGTAATATGGCATTTTTAATTTTGTTATGAATTGTTTGGGTTTTTGTTCAATAAATAAAATAAAAATTAATTAAAACTGTTTTTAATTAATTGTCGGTAGTATATGACAGACAAATTGTCAGAACAACCAATTTTTTAAAACATTTGGTTGTGGCAATATACAACAGATAATTTTAGCCACCATTTTCGTAGTTGGCGCAACCAATTATGATTGTTGTCATCATGGAAGCAGAAGTATATCACAACCAAAATGTTGGTTGTCCTGATGGAATCGCATGATAGTAGACAGAACTACCAAAATTCGGTTGGCAAATAATTCGGTTGAGGCAACCAAACTGTATTCTGTGTGTGGTATGGCCAGCATAACTCATAACTCGAGAATAGATCTTTCGACTGTTATGGGTGCCTTCCACACAAAAATATATTATTTCGAGTACTCTATCGAATTAACAAGCGCATAACCCATATAAATCCAATACGAAAAATAGACATTATTATACATCAGTTATTCTCATTGTATTTAATACAATACAAAGAATTGAAAATAATTTGAATTGACCAAATAACAGGAAGCAAATTTCGGCGGAACGAAGTTCGCTGGGCCAGCTAGTATTTTATAAAGTAAATCCCACAAATCCCCTAGTTCTACTATGCTAAAATCTGGTCTGAAAATTCCGTTTGTAGTTTTACACATTACTGTATATTAAAAAATGGTAAAGGAGGTTTTCATTTTCGAGCTTTGCAATTGTCGATAATGTAGCCATGTTTTGAAATGTTCGTAAAAAATGGTGTAATTTGGAGTAGCGTGGCGATAATTTGATAACAACTTTTGACACATTCTTTTTGTTGATACATTTTTCATTTTCTTTTTAATAATTCACTTAATATCTCTGAAATATTACATATCGATGGCTTATATCTAAAAGATGCTATATAAAAATTTTCGAAAATGAGATTTTGATGCAAAATTCTTCTTTTACACATGATTGACCTATGGTGTCAGTTTTAAATCAAAAAGATTATCCCAACACCCATTTTTGACGTTTCTATCGTTCTCCTATGTTATTTTATGTATTTTTACGAAGACAAATCTGGCTATAATATAATTATACCCTACACCACACTGTGGAACAGGGTATTATGACTTTGTGCATTTGTTTGTAACACCCAAAAGGAGAAGACGATAGACCCATTGTTTATTATACCGATCGACTTGTAATCACTTTCTGAGTTGATTTAGCTATGTCCGCCTGTCTGTCTGTCCGTATGTCTGTCTGTCTGTAGATGTATTCTTGTAATCAAAGTACAGTACACAATTATGGTCCGATCTCAACGAAACTTTGCACATATCTTTATTTAGGCGCAAGGACGATCCCTATTGAAAATCGGTTCAGAGTTACATATAACTCCCATATATATGTACCTCCGATTTGGCATATATGCACTATATAAACAACATTTTTGAACCGATTTGTACACAAATTTACAGAGAGTAGTCTCGTGATACACTTAGAGACAATACAAAATTTGGGGGAAATCGGTTCATATTTAGATATAGCCCCCATAAATATGTTACACCCGATTTGACATGTAAGCGCTGTAGAAACTGTATTTTATATCTGATCACAGCGAAATTCGGCAGAAAGAGGTTTCTTATTACATGAAGAAATACTGACAAATTCGGAGAAAATCGGTTCAGATTTACATATAGCCCTTCTATTTTACATAAATGAGTATTCAGGGAAAATCGATTCAGATTAATATATAACCTCCATATACATATGTATATGTTCCTCCTGATTTGGTTACAAAGCGCTATAGAAGTTGTACTTTACTTCCGATCATTACAAAATTCTCCAGAAAGATATTTCTCAATTTAGGAACGAAAATTGCTTAATTTAGCGATTATCGGTTCAGAATTAGATATATCCACATATATATGTTCTTACTCAATTACCAATTATTCCAAATTATTATCGCAATGACCCTTATCGCATTGTTAGGGAGGTGTAGAGTATTATATAGTCGGCCCCGCCCGACTTTCTGCCTTTCCTTACTGGTTTTTTATTTGATTTTCAAATTGATAACAAGTTAAAAACCGCTAAACTCAATCATTTTTCGATGCAGTATGAACTTTTCCTGATTACAATTCTGTGTTCAAAATTTTTGCAAAATACAAAGCGCTTTACAAAGTTTCAAAATTGGTGTATTTTGCATGCCCGCGTAACTCTCATAAACCTTCTTAAGCGAAGTTCAAGGTGCCCACTGTGTGGAATTTACTTCATAAAATATATTGCAAACTAGTTGAAACAATGACATTTTTACAGCGAAAATTTGATGCTTTTGACTTCAGAGTCATAAAATATATAGAATTACCTAAAATACGCCATAACACGAGGAAATAAATTAATGTTAAAATATTTAAATCGAAAAATCCTTAGAGAAATAGTTCTATTATGAATTGCGAGTTTTACACAAAACGTTATAACGTTGAATGCATTATTAATGCACATATGAGAAAAGCATGATGATATGTTTGAATTGAAGGAAATTATATTTTACTTGTTAGCAAATACATTTTATTTAAAAGCATGACATTTTGTTTGGAATGCATATATTAATATATTAGAACAAAATATATTTGCGCACTGACTTTCACAAATAAAATATGTGTTTACCCACAAACAAAGTTATTGTTTGAGATTTTTTCCAAATATATTTTAATTACAATTTTTTTAAAACTTTGCTGAATTTTTCGAATTTTTTAGTTTTTCTAGATTTCGTGTTGAATTTTGTAGTTAAAAATTTCTTTAGAAGCAATAGGCTTTGTTTTATACCAATACATTTTAATTTTTAAGTATTCCAATTCATCACTTTTTGTCAATCCATCAGTGCAATTTATAGTTACGAAAGATTATGCGATTTAAGTGTTAACTGAATTTTACAAACATAAAATTTATAAAAAAGTTTTGCTTTGAACTTCTGAAAAATAGAAAACTTGTCTTTAAATTAAGGAACTGGTACATTGCCAAAATACTTTAATACAAAATAATCTTTATTTCCAAATAAAAAAATATTAGCATGGGAACATATTTTTGTTTAGAACAATATCCTCCCAAACATATACAATTTGTGTGTGTCAAATATTATATACGAGTATTTAGGGTGTACCCTAAGCATATGTATATTTCAAGCAGAATATGTTTGAGTCAATATACTACAGAAGCGATTTTTTTCAGCGTGTATGTATGATATCTACAAAACGTCTGAACTATTTGCCATGATATGGGTATCGCAGAAAAGGTAGAAAACACTATGTTCAAATTACTTTAAAAAATTTGCAACAACATTGCAAAAAATCGCGAAATGCAATTTTCTTAAAATAACATGAAGTGCACGGGGCAAAATCGCCTTTTGATATGCTTGAATCGAAAGAAATATATTTGGAACACAAATTTTTAAATATTATATATTTATAAATATATAAATAAATTTTATTTGAAAATCAATCAAATATATTTGGAACACATATATTAATTACAACAAAATATATTTGCAAACTAAATTTCTCAAATAAAGTATGTGTTTAAGTACAAATAAAATTATTGTTTAGGAATTTCTTCAAATATATTTTATTTAAAAAAGGTTTTCAAATCTTTTGCTCACTTTTTCGAATTTAATTTTTATTTTTTCTTGGTTCCCAATTGTACCTCCCATTTATGGTACCATATGCAGCATTGATTTCTGTTTCAAATCAATCATTTCAATTTTCTGAGTTTTCCTAGCAATCATTAGTTGTGAATCCACCATAAAATTTATTTTGATCCAAGATTATAGGATTTCAATTATTATTTCTTAGTTTTACAAACATTAAAAAATTCTAAAAAATACTTTGAATTACTGAACAATATAACACAATTTAGGTATTTTCTGAATACCTAAATGCTAATTTTTTGTTTGCTTCGGAAATAATAGTCCCAAATAAAAACAAATTAGGAGTAAACAAAGATTTGTTTAGAACAGCATCTTCCCAAATATATTACCTTTGTGCGTACCCAATATTATATGTTTAGAGTGTACCCTAAACAGATATATGTTTCAAGCCGAATATGTTTGGGACAATATACTACAGAAGCTATTATTTTTTCAGCGTGTGGGTAACGCTGGAAAGGAGATTTAGCTGAGCTCAGAGAAGAAACAATTGATGAAAATAAAATGTCATTAAGAAGTGGTCAACCGATTTGTGCAGCGTTGCAAAGTATTGCTATGATTTTGATGAAAATGGTGGTAAGTAAATTTTTATTCGTGATTAATTTATATTAATACAAAAAATAAATTTAGATTTTATCGATGAAACCTTTGCCTACAACGTTATCCGTAGATCATATCCATATCAACTATATAGAAATTGAAAATTTTAGAAAAAGAATGAAGGGGAACAATGTTCCCCTCAACGCTTGCTATCTCAAGGTCGACGGTAAGAGCTTGGTTGATCAAAAAACCAATTGCCATGCCACGTATTAAAACTAAATCAAGTAATAAATTCCTACAAGATTATTTACATCAATCGGACAGGTTAGAAAGTTACTACTGTCGTAAACATAGCAGAGAATTGTACATCGCAGCTACATTCAAGTTGAGGTACAGGGTGGCTGATGAAAGCTGCTACCAAAAAAAAATTTAATACGTTTTTTCTATTTAATGAATCTGGTTAATTTTTTTTTTTATTTTGCAGATTGATTTTTAGATTTAGCAAAAATGGATAACTGGGACACTGAAACAAGAATTTGGATTGTCCGCCGCTATTACGCACTGAAGTCCGTAGTTTCGGTTCAAAGAGAGTATAGGGGCACGTTTGGCGGCAATCCTCCGAGCAGGTGGACCATAAAGAGACTTGTTAACAATTTTTCCGAGCATGGGACAGTCAACAGAAGACCTTACCAGTTCGGACGGAGGAAACAATCGCTGCTGTAGCTGATGCCATACAAAACAATCCAAGAGTTTCGACAAGAACCTTATCTGCTCAAATGTGTATAAGCCGACAGTCATTGCAGTCAATTATGCACAAAGATTTGGAGTTATTCCCATATAAAATTCAAATGGCCAACAAAGTGACTTCCCGATTCGCTTGGAATTTTGCCAGAAAAATGGTGCGGCGAAAATTTCCCAATAAGCTGATATCCAGAAACTCCACATTCCGTTGGCCCCCAACGCAGTAAGGTCGCCTGACCTTACTGCACCTGACTTTTTCTTGTGGGGTTATTGCAAACAGGAAGTCTACAAAGCAAAACCAACCAATTTGAATGAACTAAAACAATCCATTCGAGAAACAATTGCGGCTATTCCCGTCTCAACTCTCCAAGCAGTAATGAACAACTTTTTGGTAAGATGCCGCACATGCATCAACGAGCAGGGGAGGGGGCATTTAAATTCCATTATTTTTAAAACTAATTAAGCTATATTTAATTAAATTTAATGAGCTTTAACATGAATAAAAGATAACTGAATTCCATACACTGAAAAAAAGTTATTTGAGTTTCTTAATGTAGCAATATTCATCAGCCACCCTGTATTTAATGACTATATTGCTAAATGTATCGAAAACAAAGTTCCTCCAATATCAATATTTACGTTTTCAAACTATTTGGCCGCACAAAAGAAGACGAATGCGACACGTGCATTGCTTTTAAAACAAAACAAATATCAGTTGAAGAGTACAAGGAACATATTTCTTCAAAAAAGCAGAGAGCTCAGGATGAAAAACTAATGGACAAAATGTCTGCTCAACAAAAATTGTGCCACGTTTTTACAATGGATGTCATACACTATAAACAACGTCTACAAGTTCATAATTTCACACTGTATATTCTGGCTTCCCACCAATGTACTAATTATTGGTGGAATGAAACAAACGGCGATCTTGCATCTTCCACCTTTATTTCCATCATATTGCATCATTTACAAACCCATTGTTTGTCAAACAATTTGCCCATCATAATATATTCTGACAGATGTGGCTACCAATTTTGCAATCAAAACCAATAGAAAAATGAATGAATGAAATGAACAAAAATACCTCGAGAAAGGACACACTCAAATGGAGTGTGACAGCGCTCATGCCAAAATAGTGGTACGGCTGAAAAAAAGTCTATATATTTATTTGCCATGTGATTATGTAAAAATAACAAAAGAAGCGCGAAAATATGTTACCATTGATGGTAAAAATGTAAACATGCCATTTGATGTGGAGTATTTAAATTATGATTTCTTCAAGAACTATAATAATGAAAATCTCTACCGTTTTTCCAGCATGACCCAACTGTTACAAATCTAAAATCCCTGTTAAATCTTCCAAACGGCGATGTTGAATATAAAGTCGATTATGATGATCCAAACGCTGCTCTACCTACCCAATTGCTACATGGAACCACATCCTCTACACCACGGTCAGCTTCCAATTTCTGCGAGCAAATGGAAGCATTTGCAGGAAGTGAAGTCTGTGATTCCATCCGATTATCATTACTTTTATGATAAAATAAACTATGTAGACAAATGATTACGTGTATTATTTGCAAATATATAGAAAAATTGAAATGGTGGAATTATTTTCCTTTTGTTAATTCCTCCCACTGTGTGGCGATATGAAGTCAAATAGAAGAGATGTAATATATGGTTGATATATAAAAAATATACCGATATTGCCCATTTTCAATACCAAGACACCCGGAGCAGTAAAAAGTTTTTGTACCAAATTTCAGTCACATAGCTCAATTTTTGTAGATTGTATCGTGATTACAACAGACGGACGGACATCATCGATATTCAGCCCGATCAGTGGAAATGAGGGGTCTTAATGGTGTTAAAAAGTCATATCCGACAGATGTTATATGTTGTGGCTGTACCAAATTTCCGTCAACTAGCTCAATTATTGTGGATTTGCGGACGGACATGGCTAAAATGTTATTGGCTTCAAATGAGTACATTTGTCGCTGTCCGTCTTTTTATTTAAAAAACAAATTATACAAACTTTTTAGGATAGCGCCATTAGAAGATGTATTTTCACAATATCTTAAAAGTTATCGTCGAAACCGCTGAACGGATGAAAAAGTTATGATTAAAGGTACCTAATTTTGTATTCTTTAAAGTTATTCCGAACCAATTTAGGTAAATGGTTTTCGAGTTATGGTACAATATGTGGTTCAACCTCTATTGTTGCATATCGCGGATTATTACGAGAACTCGAGACAATTGAAAACAAACCCTCTTACGTTGAGAACTTTATTATCCTCTATATCCAAATGGACTGAGCCGCAAAATAAGATGTTAAGTTTTTTAAATAATTAATTTTGAAGTGCAAGAGTGACCAGTTACAATGCCACTAATATCGTTGAAATCGGATAACGCGTTATTAAGTTATACTCTGATGAATTCAGCGTCCTTTAAGAAAAAAATAGAGAGGAGACTAGCTTTCGGACGCTGTAAAACAAGAACCATAGCGAATTTTACCTGAACATAAAAATTGGACACACTTGGAGATTGCGTGCACCAAATTTTATCAAAATCGGAGGGGTCGTGTTAAAAACCGGGTCGAATTACCCTATACTTAGAAGTTTCGCTAAACTTCTTAATTGCTCCATATACCTCAAGAATCGTTTTTTTGTGCCGTCCGCAACGCTATCATTTGTCGATTTTTATGCAAAATAAAAATGTTTCCCTAATTCAATAAATACAGTTTTATATTGAAGCTATTGAAAAAAGTATGTCTACTTGGATCACCCTTTATAAATAGTTGAAACAACAATAATAACATGGATACGATCGAATGAAAATGCTTGCAACTAAATCGATGGTTGTATCAATCAATGATGGTTGAATCAATCAATGTTTTACATAAATAAAAAATAAAAGCAACAATCATGAAACTGAAAGCACAGGGTTAAGCGATATTTGCATAAAAGTTTTGTGTTTTTTTTTCGTGTACTAAAATTTGTGTCAAATATTTCCAGATCTCATAATAGTGATGAATTTGTAATATTGGATTTTTAATTTTGTTGTGAATTGTTTGGTTTTTTGTTCAATAATGAAAACTGTTTTTAATTAATTGTCGGTATTACAAGGTGGCGCAAAAGTAATCCTCCTATCAGAAAATGCTATAAATTTTGCGATTGACCCCTAATGTCAGTTCTGTTTTGACATTTGTGTAGTAAACACATGCGAAATACACGTTAATAAACAATGTAACGCTACACTGCTCCAGAACGCGGAATATTGCTGACTATTTATTTGACCAATAATCGGTCGGTGACTTTGGCACAACGTGAATTTCGTCGCAGATTTCCTGGCCGTCCAACGCCTACTGGTAAAACACTGCGACGTTTAGCCGCTCGCCTCTAAGAGACTGGCACAACACGAGATGCTGCCAGGCGTTGCAGACCCCGGAGTAGCCGTTCTGCAGAGAATATTGCTGCTGTAGCCGAGGATGTCATGGAAGCGCCGTCGTCATCGACCAGACGACGTGCCACGCAAATGGGTATCAGTCGACGGTCTCTACAGCGAATTTTGGTACAAGATTTGAAGATGTTTCCGTACAAAGTCCAGACGGTGCATCAGCTGTTAGCTGCTGACCGCCAATCGCGTCTAACATACGCTCAAGCCATCCTTAATCACCACCAAGAGGAAGATGATTTTTCATCAAAAATAATCATGAGTGATGAGGCCCATTTCCATCTTAGCGGGTACGTAAATAAGCAAAATTTACGCTTCTGGGGCACTGAAAATCCGCGTGTAACCCACGAAGAGCCATTACACCCGCTCAAAGTCACTGTATGGTGTGCTGTTTTCGCTGGAGGAGTCATCGGACCTTTTTTCTTCGAAGACGTCGCGGGCCAAACGGTTACTGTGATTGGTGAGCGCTACAGAGCAATGATCAACGAGTTCTTTTTGCCGCAACTTGATGAATTGGGATTGGAAAACATGTAGTTCCAACAGGACGGTGCAACGGCACACACTGCACGTGCCACAAGCGATATGCTGAAGGATGCATTTCCCGGGCGGCTAATCTCCCGTTTTGGCGATTTGCACTGGCCAGCAAGATCGCCTGATTTGACCGCTCCAGACTTCTTTTTGTGGGGCTTTTTGAAGTCGCGGGTTTATGTCAACAAGCCTCAGACTCTTGCAGCTCTTAAAGACAATATCCGTCAAGAATGTGAGGACCTATCGCCGGAAGTTTTGGCCAAAGTGATGGAAAATGCCATAAAAAGGGCTCAAATGACAATCAACTGTGGCGGCGGCCATTTACATGACATCATATTCTCGACTTGATGTAAAAAAAATTAAAAGACCAAATAAAAATAATCCACAAGAAGAATCAAAGTTTTTCATTTTTTTTAAATTACAGCCAAAAAACATCGAAAGGTTACTTTTGCGCCACCTTGTATATGACTGACAAATTGTCAGAACAACCAACTTTTTAAAACAGTTGGTTGTGGCAACATACAACAGATAATTTTAGCCACCATTTTCGTAGATGGCGCAACCAAATATGATTGTTGTCAACATGCAAGCAGAAGTATACCACAACCAAAATGTTGGTTGTCCTGATGGAATCTTATGATAGTAGACAGAACTACTAAAATTCGGTTGGCAAATAATTCGGTTGAGACAACCAAACTGTATTCTGTGTGCAAATAGCGAAATGATATTCTTACTACAAATATTTTCCGAATTTTTTTCCAAGGGAATGTTTGGAATTCAATTTGTTGTATACTTGGACATTTAACTTTATCAAATGGTCATGTATGTGTATGTATTACGTATTGTTATATTCTGTGCTCGGTAGAATAGATCGTGATTAGGCATTGGACACGGTGGCTTTATCCCGGTACTGGTCGTCGGCTTAGGGGCAGGGTTAGGCCAAAATTCTATTCTCCTTCTAAAACATCATTCCTCGTGTCCGTTAAGGAAATTTATTAGAAAACAACATGATTTATCATACACATTACCATTACCATTTCTGTCCAACTATTCTTCATCAGTATTTGTCACTTGTCCCGCTGTATGTCATTATGTCCCATTACCATTTCCGTCCAACTATTTTCATCAGTATTTGTCACTTGTCCCGCTGTATGTCATTATGTCCCCCGTTCCCCTTCCCTTTTGTTAACCTGTCCGGGTCCGACTTCGGTCTGGGCACACCCTCCCCTTCTGTAATCATCACCTACAGCCATGAACCACCTCCAAAAGCCCAATAATAACGAAAATGGTTCCCTATACAAAGTCGCTCCCGTCAGTTTACGTCATTGTATTCCCATTGCATTCCCTAACAATTGCCCCTCAACAAACATTTCCCAAACATCACCAATGGTTTCAACCTAAACATCCATGATATTTAAAATGATCAAAACAGTGTAAAATATAATTGACATATCCATTTCCAAATCTATTTTTTGATTTATTAACTCATGATACTTCTATTCTTATTCATTTAAATATCTTATTCATTAAATATCTTATTTAAATATATAAAGCAAATTAATTATTGTTATCATCATAAGAAATATTTCTAAGAAAGACATAGAGACTAAAACAATAAACATTTTAAAACAAATCAAATTAGAATCATAAAGATCTTAAGAGAGTATAAGAAGAAGAGAAAATACGTTTTTTTTGGTTATCAAGATAGAATTAAAATAGCAATAATTTTTTAAAGAGTAATAGAGAAAGAGCAAATAAGTCTTATACACAAAAACTGCATTCACAACTTTTAGCACTTTATACAAATATTGCTTGCTTTGCAGTTTACATCATTGTTGTATTGAATATTATCAGTAATACATTTTTCTCTTAAACTCACCGCTCTTAAAGATGCACCGATTCTCTATGTTGGCGCCAGCATTACCGATGTGTATCTGAATAGTTACACAAATATGATTATTAACCACATAAGCAGACCATCATATTAAGAATAATTTACTCAATCTCAAATCAATTATTTTTATAACGGTTAAGTATCTTAACATACTCTCCTTTTAATACATTTTCTCATTATATCATCAATATGTATAAATCAATATTAATACAGATTATATGATAAAAATTTATGGAATAAAATAAACACTGATAAATGAGATAGATATAATTCAAAAAAGGCATACATAATTATGGCAAATATTAAAGTATATAATATAAACTTATTGGTCACTATTTTTATAAGTGAAGTTTCGTAAAAATCAAGAAATTTTCTATTTTTTTAATATATGTTTTAAATTAACGAAAATATAAATTTAAACAAAATCAAAAGAATTAGATTTTAATTATCAAAAAGCTGCTCCTTGAATCACATGTGGCTGCATATTTCATAACACGATGTTAAAGGGCCTTCTATAAATACATGGATCCAGTTTCTAGTCGAGAAAACATCTTATCCGAGTAGCGGCATTCACATGTATTTTGAGACAAAAAAAAATTCTACATTTTATGTTTTAGCACAGGAGGAATTCTTTTATTTTATAGCAGATAAGCACTGAATAATTCAGTTAAACTTTCAGTTAAACATTTTGTGATAAAAACTTAAACTGTTTAAGATGTTAATTTCAATTTTTTTTGTTTGTGATATTTTTCTTTGTACTGTTTATTCAAAAAAAGTTTATTATTGCTTCAGCAAGATTAATTTCAACGTGATACACTACTCAACGTCTTCACAAAGATGATTGAACCAAAAAAAAATCTTCTCCATCTCTTTCGCCATTCTATCCTTTGACAGACCCGAGCTGCCACCTGTAATAAATGTCATGATAATTACAACAGCTTATCGATTGAATCAGGGTATGGAATGTTGCTAGCCTAGTGGTTACATTCCATTTCATGAAACCGGTTTCGGTTTTTTTTTTCTTTTTCCTTAAAATCATTAACAGGAATTCGTAACAGTATGATACCGGCCTTGTTAAATGATTTTGTCATAATTACCCAACAAACTATAATCTTGGACATTGGCATGTAAGAAGTACGTTTGAATTTTCTAAAATGCATAGTACTCATATATGAAAAAAAACGTATACTCTTTTGATATTTTTTAAAAAATAAATCATCCCAATAATGAAACTAGTTAGGAAAGGTTGAAAAAACGGTCTGGGCGACTATTTAATACCCTACACATCCCTAACAATGCGAAAAGGGGCATTTCAATAATAATTTGGCATAATTGGTTTCGTTTCAATTAACAAAGTACTTAGCTCCACCAGTACAACTTCTATAGCGCTTTGCTACCAAATCGGGAGAAACATATATAGTGGGATCACAAAGATCTGAACCGATTTTCTCCGAATTTGGCAGTGTTCATTAATGAAACAAGAAAGCCCTTTCTGCGATTTTCGTACTGATCGGATATAAAGTGCAGATTCTATAGCCTTTATGTCAAATCGGGTGTAACATATATATGGGGGATATATTTAAATCGACTCACGAAGAGATTCCAAGTCGATCGGTTTAACAAACGATGGGTCTAACTCTTCTCCTTTTGGGTGTTACGAGTGTTTTGGGTGTTTTGGGTGTAGGGTATAAAAATGTATTCGATTAAATTCAAATTAAATGAAGATTAATTTAGCCCGACCTGCATAGGAACAACTTATTTACTATATAACTTTGGAACACAAAATAGACTCTATGTGGACCAAATCATTCCAGCAAAAGAAAATGAGGAAAATAATTTAATTATTTTGACCTGACTGATGATCCCTGCATTTAACCTGGACATGATCAGGTTCGTACTCTCATCAGCCTGCAAATATTAAAAATTACCTCAATCAATTTTGTAAACACTAAAGTGGAGTGTGAAATCTAAAACGGAGAAATATCTCAAGATTTCCAGGTACATCTACCAATCTCATATGAATACGTCTATTATGGCAACAATTTATAAAGGCTTATTTTTAAATGCTGGAATATTTTCTTAAATTTCAAAAAATAGGCCACTCGTCTTTGGAGGAGACATTTTTTTTCCATCCATTGCTTAAAGGGAAAATGGATAGATGAGTATGTCATCTTATTTATTTCCAACATATACACATTTAAAAATTCCCTATGGGTGTGTATTCTTTCTTTTATATTTGAGTTACACTTGAACATAAACCTCTTTTTATCACACATATCGTACGAATGTAGTAGAGGTTGATGAAAGGTCACAGGAATTTCACTTCAATGGAATTAAGTCTCCATCATAGTCGAGTGAAAATGTTTACACATCCGACAGCTGTGGTTTTCTGGTAATGTATATAAAGTTTTATAGGTTTCCCATTTCTTTCTGCTCGGCATTCCATACAACCGCAATAGGTGTAGATATTGTTTTGTTCTTTAATACGAAATATAAAAGGATTTTTTTCAAAGAAGCAAGAAAGTTTTAGTCGTGTAAACTAAACGGTGTATATCCTTTTTTCAGTGAATTATAACAGGGAATGGGAGATGGAAAGTGTGAATGATTGAAAAGGGGTGGCTAATACTCCTATTTAATACATACTCATTGTGAAAAAATTATGACATTTTATGTGAATATGAATAATCTTATTACAATTTAATAATAAATTAGTTGAGAAGGCTATGCGGGTACAATCTGAGAATGTGATTAAAATCAGTTAGCCAGACATTATTTGTGGTTAGATTAGATTTTACCATTGAAACGCTTTTTTCTACTTAAATAACAAAAATCTGAGTATCTTGCTCATAATTTGCGAATATTATGACAATTTATAAACAAACTCTACATAAAGTGCGGAAATCACTACACACGCACAGTCGCGTTTAGCATGTTGCCTTGCAAATGCATTATTTTCCAGAAATTCCGGGCAACTCTTTTCATTCGATTTTTTTAAATTTTATCACAAATACCCAATGTTTATATTTATAAGACCCCAATGTTAAGATATTCCTAAATTTCAAAGAAAAACAATGTTCGTTAGTCCTCATTCACATAAGCACGTACGATTCCTATACGTTTTTTTGCATATTTCTAGATTTGTTTATACAAGCCTAATTCCCTTTGTAGGTTTTATCTTATAAAGAAAAATTGGGTTTAGCATCATATGCCCATCAAAATTTGATGTCATCTTGTCAGTTTCAAAGGCACATATTGAGTAAATTTTGTTCTTCCTCTAAAAAGGAAAAACAGTTTATCATGTATGGCGTTTGGAGCTGCTTCTTCGTGTGAGATCAAAAATGTATATTACTGATAAAGTCAAATCTAATAAAGAGCAGTAGCTATTAAAATCTTTTCAGCAATATTGTTACGTTTAAAATTGGCATATTTGTAGCACTAAGGGAAGAGTGTTCCAATAAGAAGTATCATTTTGATTTCCCCGCTATTTTAAGAGTTGTCATGAATCAAGCCGCCACTACTGGACAGATGATAATACAAATTACGCCATTAATAGCACTATGCAATAACATTTTTGTCGAAGGGCTGTGCATAACAGTTTCTGGTGTAAAGGTGTCATAAATACGAAAAAAAATTAAAAAAAAAATTGAAATTTCCATTTTATTGGAAGTTATTTCGACCATGTTCGATAAAGCTGGGGATTTTTAATTTAAGGAACTTATGAGGACTACAAGTGTTAATAATGACACTTTTACGTGGAAAAGGAGGTTTAGTATCTGTCGTTTAAACTATTAGAAAAAATTGGAGTTTTTCAAAAACTCTTTGTTTGTTAAAATTTTTGACAAACGAAGATCGCAATGTCTATTTGAAGAAAATCTATTGATAAATGTAGACATTTTTAGCACTTTTGGTAGAAAGAAGATAGTTTCAACACAAGCCGGTTTTTATACACCCACTAAAAGTGTAACACAACGATGGAGTGACCTAAGAAACCCCAAGAATATTTGGCGGAAATCCGTTTTGGGTCATTATCCCTACATCTTAGAGAGGAGGGTATATATCATTTGCTACGTGCTAAAAGTGTAACACATCGAAGGAGTGACCTAGGACCCCAAGTATGTTGGGCGAAAATTTGATTTGGGTCATTTTAATTCATTTGAGCAATATCCGACCGCCCGTCCGTCCATCTGTTTGTCTATGTGTCTGTCTGCTGGCCGGTGCCCACGATAACTTTCGAATGGAGTAACAAATTAATTTCAAATTTGGTATGTGGTAATACAGGGTGCCTGATGAAAGCTTCTACCAAAAAAAAATTAATGACTTTTTTTTTTATTTAATGAATCTGGTTAATTTTTTTTATTTTGCAGATTGATTTTTAGATTTAACAAAAATGAATAAATGGGACACTGAAACAAGAATTTGGATTGTCCGCCGCTATTACGCACTGAAGTCCGTAGTTTCGGTTCAAAGAGAGTGTAGGGGCACGTTTGGCGGCAATCCTCCGAGCAGATGGACCATAAAGAGACATGTTAACAATTTTTCCGAGCATGGGACAGTCAACAGAAGACCTTACCTTCGAAACCCTTCAGTTCGGACGGAGGAAACAATCGCTGCTGTAGCTGATGCCATACAAAACAATCAAAGAGTTTCGACAAGAACCTTATCTGCTCAAATGGGTATAAGCAGACAGTCATTGCAGTCAATTATGCACAAAGATTTGGAGTTATTCCCATATAAAATTCAAATGGCCAACAAAGTGAACTCAGCAGACTTCCCGATTCGCTTGGAATTTTGCCAGAAGATGCTTCAAATGGTGGAATTGCGGCGAAAATTTCCCAATAAGCTGATATCCAGAAACTCCACATTCCGTTGGCCCCCCAGGTCGCCTGACCTTACTGCACCTGACTTTTTCTTGTGGGGTTATTGCAAACAGGAAGTCTACAAAGCAAAACCAACAAATTTGAATGAACTAAAGCAATCCATTCGAGAAACGATTGCGGCTATTCCCGCCTCAACTCTCCAAGCAGTAATGAACAACTTTTTGGTAAGATGCCGCACATGCATCAACGAGTAGGGGGCATTTAAATTTAATTATTTTTAAAACTAATTGAGCTATATTTGATTAAATTTAATGAGCTTTAACATGAATAAAAGAAAACTGAATTCCATACACTGAAAAAAGTTATTTGAGTTTCTTAATGTAGCAATATTCATCAGCCACCCTGTATTTTTCTCTATCTCCGGCTAAGTTCGAAGATGGGCCATATTGGTCCACTACTTCTAGTACCTTCTCCACAAAGGTTAACTTTTAGTAAAAATTATTCTTTAATAACTTCTATACTACTTATTCCAATCTTCTAAAATTCCACACATAGTATTTGTTTAGTAGTAGCTATCACCTCAGGAAAAATGGGTAAGGTTGCCAAGACCCTTTTGGTACCCCCCACACATATGGACCAAAACTTGAGGGGCTATAACATTAATAATAATACATACAAAAACTTTAAATTTTGTACAGTGTGTTGCTTTTATAGTACCTAGAGTATAGTGAAAAGTGGGCGTTATTGGCACGCCCATTTTGGTACCTCCCACACAAATGGACCATTCTGCACAAAAAGTTAACAGCTTATAACTTTCATACCAGGGAAAAGTGGGCGTCATTGACACGCCCCCTTTTGGTACCTACCACACAAAGTTACGATTTTGTACAAAAAGTTGAAAGCTTATAGCGTGAGTACCAGTGCTCCAAAATAGTACACCATTTTGCACAGTGTTACGCTTTTAACGTACCTATAGTCCTGTGAAAAATGGGGTTATCATCACGCCCATTTTGTACCTCCCACACAAAAAGACAAATCATACCAAAATTGCATTGCTCATAACGTTGATAAACCAGTGCAATAAACGCTTATAATTCGGAACAGTGCAATGTATTTAAAGTACAGGGTGGCTGATGAATATTGCTACATTAAGAAACTCAAATAACTTTTTTTCAGTGTATGGAATTCAGTTTTCTTTTATTCATGTTAAAGCTCATTAAATTTAATTAAATATAGCATAATGAGTTTTAAAAATAATGGCATTTAAATGCCCCCCCCTGCTCGTTGATGCATGTGCGGCATCTTACCAAAAAGTTGTTCATTACTGCTTGGAGAGTTGAGACGGGAATAGCCGCAATTGTTTCTCGAATGGAATGCTTAAGTTCATTCAAATTTATTGGTTTTGCTTTGTAGACTTCCTGTTTGCAATAACCCCACAAGAAAAAGTCAGGTGCAGTAAGGTCAGGCGACCTGGGGGGCCAACGGAATGTGGAGTTTCTGGATATCAGCTTATTGGGAAATTTTCGCCGCAATTCCACCATTTGAAGCATCTTCTGGCAAAATTCCAAGCGAATCGGCAAGTCTGCTGAGTTCACTTTGTTGGCCATTTGAATTATATATGGGAATAACTCCAAATCATTGTGCATAATTAACTGCAATGGCTGTCTGATTATACCCATTTGAGCAGATAAGGTTCTTGTCGGAACTCTTGGATTGTTTTGTATGGCATCAGCTACAGCGGCGATTGTTTCCTCCGTTCGAACTGAAGGGTTTCGATGGTAAGGTCTTCTGTTGACTGTCCCATGCTCGGAAAAATTTTTAACAAGTCTCTTTATGGTCAATCTGCTCGGAGGATTGCCGCCAAACGTGCCCCTACACTCTCTTTGAACCGAAACTACGGACTTCAGTGCATAATAGCGGCGGACAATCCAAATTCTTGTTTAAGTGTCCCAGTTATCCATATTTGTTAAATATAAAAATCAATCTGCAAAATAAAAAAAAATAACCAGATTCATTAAATAGAAAAAAAGTTATTAAATTTTTTTTGGTAGCAGCTTTCATCAGCCACCCTGTATTTACTGTTCAGCGATAAATAGGTATAATGTTAAACCCCTTCTGGTACCTCCCACCCAAATTCACAGATTAATTCGTGTAATATTCCATATTATAGTACTCACAAAGTGAGGATATACCTTAGTCAGTGTATCCGACTGAAACTTTCTTACTTGTTATATTACTTAATTTCTGTGAGAACATATTTTATCATGACATTAGACTCGCATCAATGTTAATACATGAATATATTTTCTTTTTAAGAAATCAACCTTATTTTTTTTCTTTTGCTCAGCAATAAATTTATGCAAATTTCTTTCGTGTGGTGCATGCTTCACGCATATATTACTTGTGGCTGACTTCCCGCTGAAGACATTTCGTAAGAAAGATTATAATATTTGTTTGTGTTATCGGGTGTGCTCGTGTCTGTTATTACAGCCATCAAGTTTTGGAGGGTGTGCCTTTTTGATGTAAGCATACAAATATAACATTAAAGACAGGAGGAAAATGTTGCAACTCTATCAAAAAAACGTGACTCCGATAGGGAAGTCAATGTGTTCATATTCTCTATTCAGCTTGAAGTGAATGTTTTCGTCTGTTTTGAAATTATGATATTTTGTGTTATACTTATTTCTCTGAAGGGTATTGTACACTTCAGTCTGTTTAATCGACTGATATTTTCCTATTCGCCTGTCCCTGTTAAGCGATTTAAAGGTTTCTTTAATCCTGCTGTAAGATTAGGCTCATTTGGTCCTATGATGAAAAAAATGAAAAGTTACATGTCTTGGATTAGGGGCCTCATGTTCCAAGGGATATTTTTATTTTATTGAAATCAAAATAATAAGCCTTTTTTGCTCAAAAATAATTTGGAAATGAGCTGCTTCCTTTTCACGAAGTATTGATTAAAAATAAATATACAATATTGGGTTAAATATTTGTTATGTATGAAAAATTTAATATGGACCAAATGGTCTCTTAATTTAGAATTCGTACATATTTTCTAAACTAACAGCAGGGTTATTAACAAGTAGGAAGTAAGGAACTTAGTTCATATTGCCATAACGTTTGTTGCAGTGGGTATATCTATTGGTAATATTTTTCCAACAAATAGCAAAATTTTGTTGCCTATCTAGAAAATATTCTGAGTAAGGAATCTATGTATACCTCGTTCTAATACATATTTACCGATTTATAGGAAAGGATCGGAAAACGAATGTAAAAAAATTCGAACCCGACAAACAATTAACGAATCGATAAAATATTCAAAAATTAATATATTTCAACTATTTTTTTGTATTTGTAGGCATTGACATTAGAAACTAAGGTTAATTCTAACATCATTATCTATATATGTATATAAAACACAATGCCGTACGTTTGAACACGCATCACTCGAGAACGGATCGTTCGATTTTAACAATTTTGGTCTTGATGAGTTCGTAGTGGCTCCAGAACTGACACTGTGGAGGAAAATTTAGGATTGGACAAGGAGGCGCGAAACTGGCAACAAAATTTTATAACACGATAAACGATTGTTAGATTTTCAAGATTTTGGGCTTAATTTATCCGTATTGGACTAGAGAAGCATATTGCATAGGAACATTTTGCATTGGTCAAAACGGACACAGCCTGTACAGCCTTATATCTCGGGAACTTATTGCTTGATTTTCACAATCATGGTTTAATGGATTTGTATTGGCCTAATGAAGAGCACTATGAAGGAACATTTACGATTGGTCAAAGAGGCTTCGCGCGATCAACACAAATTTGTGCTAAGTGGATTCGTATTGGCACAGGACACTTTAGAAAAAAATTTAGGGTTGGTCAAAAGTTCGTGGAATTGACCACACACAACATCATAACTCGAGAGCAGATCATTAGATTTTCATGAATTTGGTTTTGATCAATTCGTACTGGTCCAAGGATGGACACCATGGAGGGAGATTTATGACTAGTGCAGGAGGCGTGGCAAGGTCAAGATCGTTCGATTTTCACAAATTTTTATATCGGCCCAAGAAAGAACATAGTGGAGGACATTTTCTGATTGGTCAAAGGAGCGCAGCACCGTCCATACAATCGCATAACTCGAGGACATTCGATTTTCATAATTTGGGGCAAGTGATGAATATATGAGTGGTCAATCGGGCGTGGAATTGCCAACATAACCTCATAACTCGAGCACGGAGCTTTAGATTTTCACGATTTGGGGCTTGACGAATTCGTATTGGGCCAAGGAAGGACACTATGGAGGAAAATTTAGTATTGTGCAAAGAGGCGTGCACCCAGGAAAATAATTGGTTTGAATTCGATTGTAACAATAAAAAAATAGTACTAACAACAAAAAGTATATTGCCTACACCGTGTGTCGGTTGTATTTATATATAAATAGTTGAAACAACAATAATAACATGGATACGATCAAATAAAAATGCTTGCAACCAAATTGATGGTTGTATCAATCGAATTAAGACTGTTTTTTTCATTGACACTCGGTTAGTTGTGGTAACCAATTTTAAACTTTCATTGTAGTACCATATGATCGAATTTTGGTTGTGACAACCAATGTTTTATTCCTGACAACAGAAAACGTATCAATAGACCAAAGATTATTATTGCAACGAATAATTGGTTACTAAAACAGAAAAAATTAAGAAATAATCGTTTTTTGGTTATCCCAATAATTTCCCAAATTTAGAATATTTAAATGTATTTTGGGAAATACAACCGAAAGACTGGTTGCTGTTCTTTTGCTGATACATGACAAACAAAAAATAAAATTACTCGACATAAATAAATCTTCAAGATTTTGTTCAAACGCGGTATATGTAGTCAAAAAAAAATCTCGTGTGGATAATAATGTGTGGAATGCAGAATATGTTGTGCAAAATGTTTTACATAAATGAAAAATAAAAGCAAGAATCATGAAATTGAAAGCACAGGGTTAAGCGATATTTGCATATGAGTTTTGTGTTTTTTTTTCGCGTACTAAAATTTGTGTCAAATATTTTCACATATCATAATGGTGATGATTTTGTAATATGGCATTTTTAATTTTGTTATGAATTGTTTGGGTTTTTGTTCAATAAATAAAATAAAAATTAATTAAAACTGTTTTTAATTAATTGTCGGTAGTATATGACAGACAAATTGTCAGAACAACCAATTTTTTAAAACATTTGGTTGTGGCAATATACAACAGATAATTTTAGCCACCATTTTCGTAGTTGGCGCAACCAATTATGATTGTTGTCATCATGGAAGCAGAAGTATATCACAACCAAAATGTTGGTTGTCCTGATGGAATCGCATGATAGTAGACAGAACTACCAAAATTCGGTTGGCAAATAATTCGGTTGAGGCAACCAAACTGTATTCTGTGTGTGGTATGGCCAGCATAACTCATAACTCGAGAATAGATCTTTCGACTGTTATGGGTGCCTTCCACACAAAAATATATTATTTCGAGTACTCTATCGAATTAACAAGCGCATAACCCATATAAATCCAATACGAAAAATAGACATTATTATACATCAGTTATTCTCATTGTATTTAATACAATACAAAGAATTGAAAATAATTTGAATTGACCAAATAACAGGAAGCAAATTTCGGCGGAACGAAGTTCGCTGGGCCAGCTAGTATTTTATAAAGTAAATCCCACAAATCCCCTAGTTCTACTATGCTAAAATCTGGTCTGAAAATTCCGTTTGTAGTTTTACACATTACTGTATATTAAAAAATGGTAAAGGAGGTTTTCATTTTCGAGCTTTGCAATTGTCGATAATGTAGCCATGTTTTGAAATGTTCGTAAAAAATGGTGTAATTTGGAGTAGCGTGGCGATAATTTGATAACAACTTTTGACACATTCTTTTTGTTGATACATTTTTCATTTTCTTTTTAATAATTCACTTAATATCTCTGAAATATTACATATCGATGGCTTATATCTAAAAGATGCTATATAAAAATTTTCGAAAATGAGATTTTGATGCAAAATTCTTCTTTTACACATGATTGACCTATGGTGTCAGTTTTAAATCAAAAAGATTATCCCAACACCCATTTTTGACGTTTCTATCGTTCTCCTATGTTATTTTATGTATTTTTACGAAGACAAATCTGGCTATAATATAATTATACCCTACACCACACTGTGGAACAGGGTATTATGACTTTGTGCATTTGTTTGTAACACCCAAAAGGAGAAGACGATAGACCCATTGTTTATTATACCGATCGACTTGTAATCACTTTCTGAGTTGATTTAGCTATGTCCGCCTGTCTGTCTGTCCGTATGTCTGTCTGTCTGTAGATGTATTCTTGTAATCAAAGTACAGTACACAATTATGGTCCGATCTCAACGAAACTTTGCACATATCTTTATTTAGGCGCAAGGACGATCCCTATTGAAAATCGGTTCAGAGTTACATATAACTCCCATATATATGTACCTCCGATTTGGCATATATGCACTATATAAACAACATTTTTGAACCGATTTGTACACAAATTTACAGAGAGTAGTCTCGTGATACACTTAGAGACAATACAAAATTTGGGGGAAATCGGTTCATATTTAGATATAGCCCCCATAAATATGTTACACCCGATTTGACATGTAAGCGCTGTAGAAACTGTATTTTATATCTGATCACAGCGAAATTCGGCAGAAAGAGGTTTCTTATTACATGAAGAAATACTGACAAATTCGGAGAAAATCGGTTCAGATTTACATATAGCCCTTCTATTTTACATAAATGAGTATTCAGGGAAAATCGATTCAGATTAATATATAACCTCCATATACATATGTATATGTTCCTCCTGATTTGGTTACAAAGCGCTATAGAAGTTGTACTTTACTTCCGATCATTACAAAATTCTCCAGAAAGATATTTCTCAATTTAGGAACGAAAATTGCTTAATTTAGCGATTATCGGTTCAGAATTAGATATATCCACATATATATGTTCTTACTCAATTACCAATTATTCCAAATTATTATCGCAATGACCCTTATCGCATTGTTAGGGAGGTGTAGAGTATTATATAGTCGGCCCCGCCCGACTTTCTGCCTTTCCTTACTGGTTTTTTATTTGATTTTCAAATTGATAACAAGTTAAAAACCGCTAAACTCAATCATTTTTCGATGCAGTATGAACTTTTCCTGATTACAATTCTGTGTTCAAAATTTTTGCAAAATACAAAGCGCTTTACAAAGTTTCAAAATTGGTGTATTTTGCATGCCCGCGTAACTCTCATAAACCTTCTTAAGCGAAGTTCAAGGTGCCCACTGTGTGGAATTTACTTCATAAAATATATTGCAAACTAGTTGAAACAATGACATTTTTACAGCGAAAATTTGATGCTTTTGACTTCAGAGTCATAAAATATATAGAATTACCTAAAATACGCCATAACACGAGGAAATAAATTAATGTTAAAATATTTAAATCGAAAAATCCTTAGAGAAATAGTTCTATTATGAATTGCGAGTTTTACACAAAACGTTATAACGTTGAATGCATTATTAATGCACATATGAGAAAAGCATGATGATATGTTTGAATTGAAGGAAATTATATTTTACTTGTTAGCAAATACATTTTATTTAAAAGCATGACATTTTGTTTGGAATGCATATATTAATATATTAGAACAAAATATATTTGCGCACTGACTTTCACAAATAAAATATGTGTTTACCCACAAACAAAGTTATTGTTTGAGATTTTTTCCAAATATATTTTAATTACAATTTTTTTAAAACTTTGCTGAATTTTTCGAATTTTTTAGTTTTTCTAGATTTCGTGTTGAATTTTGTAGTTAAAAATTTCTTTAGAAGCAATAGGCTTTGTTTTATACCAATACATTTTAATTTTTAAGTATTCCAATTCATCACTTTTTGTCAATCCATCAGTGCAATTTATAGTTACGAAAGATTATGCGATTTAAGTGTTAACTGAATTTTACAAACATAAAATTTATAAAAAAGTTTTGCTTTGAACTTCTGAAAAATAGAAAACTTGTCTTTAAATTAAGGAACTGGTACATTGCCAAAATACTTTAATACAAAATAATCTTTATTTCCAAATAAAAAAATATTAGCATGGGAACATATTTTTGTTTAGAACAATATCCTCCCAAACATATACAATTTGTGTGTGTCAAATATTATATACGAGTATTTAGGGTGTACCCTAAGCATATGTATATTTCAAGCAGAATATGTTTGAGTCAATATACTACAGAAGCGATTTTTTTCAGCGTGTATGTATGATATCTACAAAACGTCTGAACTATTTGCCATGATATGGGTATCGCAGAAAAGGTAGAAAACACTATGTTCAAATTACTTTAAAAAATTTGCAACAACATTGCAAAAAATCGCGAAATGCAATTTTCTTAAAATAACATGAAGTGCACGGGGCAAAATCGCCTTTTGATATGCTTGAATCGAAAGAAATATATTTGGAACACAAATTTTTAAATATTATATATTTATAAATATATAAATAAATTTTATTTGAAAATCAATCAAATATATTTGGAACACATATATTAATTACAACAAAATATATTTGCAAACTAAATTTCTCAAATAAAGTATGTGTTTAAGTACAAATAAAATTATTGTTTAGGAATTTCTTCAAATATATTTTATTTAAAAAAGGTTTTCAAATCTTTTGCTCACTTTTTCGAATTTAATTTTTATTTTTTCTTGGTTCCCAATTGTACCTCCCATTTATGGTACCATATGCAGCATTGATTTCTGTTTCAAATCAATCATTTCAATTTTCTGAGTTTTCCTAGCAATCATTAGTTGTGAATCCACCATAAAATTTATTTTGATCCAAGATTATAGGATTTCAATTATTATTTCTTAGTTTTACAAACATTAAAAAATTCTAAAAAATACTTTGAATTACTGAACAATATAACACAATTTAGGTATTTTCTGAATACCTAAATGCTAATTTTTTGTTTGCTTCGGAAATAATAGTCCCAAATAAAAACAAATTAGGAGTAAACAAAGATTTGTTTAGAACAGCATCTTCCCAAATATATTACCTTTGTGCGTACCCAATATTATATGTTTAGAGTGTACCCTAAACAGATATATGTTTCAAGCCGAATATGTTTGGGACAATATACTACAGAAGCTATTATTTTTTCAGCGTGTGGGTAACGCTGGAAAGGAGATTTAGCTGAGCTCAGAGAAGAAACAATTGATGAAAATAAAATGTCATTAAGAAGTGGTCAACCGATTTGTGCAGCGTTGCAAAGTATTGCTATGATTTTGATGAAAATGGTGGTAAGTAAATTTTTATTCGTGATTAATTTATATTAATACAAAAAATAAATTTAGATTTTATCGATGAAACCTTTGCCTACAACGTTATCCGTAGATCATATCCATATCAACTATATAGAAATTGAAAATTTTAGAAAAAGAATGAAGGGGAACAATGTTCCCCTCAACGCTTGCTATCTCAAGGTCGACGGTAAGAGCTTGGTTGATCAAAAAACCAATTGCCATGCCACGTATTAAAACTAAATCAAGTAATAAATTCCTACAAGATTATTTACATCAATCGGACAGGTTAGAAAGTTACTACTGTCGTAAACATAGCAGAGAATTGTACATCGCAGCTACATTCAAGTTGAGGTACAGGGTGGCTGATGAAAGCTGCTACCAAAAAAAAATTTAATACGTTTTTTCTATTTAATGAATCTGGTTAATTTTTTTTTTTATTTTGCAGATTGATTTTTAGATTTAGCAAAAATGGATAACTGGGACACTGAAACAAGAATTTGGATTGTCCGCCGCTATTACGCACTGAAGTCCGTAGTTTCGGTTCAAAGAGAGTATAGGGGCACGTTTGGCGGCAATCCTCCGAGCAGGTGGACCATAAAGAGACTTGTTAACAATTTTTCCGAGCATGGGACAGTCAACAGAAGACCTTACCAGTTCGGACGGAGGAAACAATCGCTGCTGTAGCTGATGCCATACAAAACAATCCAAGAGTTTCGACAAGAACCTTATCTGCTCAAATGTGTATAAGCCGACAGTCATTGCAGTCAATTATGCACAAAGATTTGGAGTTATTCCCATATAAAATTCAAATGGCCAACAAAGTGACTTCCCGATTCGCTTGGAATTTTGCCAGAAAAATGGTGCGGCGAAAATTTCCCAATAAGCTGATATCCAGAAACTCCACATTCCGTTGGCCCCCAACGCAGTAAGGTCGCCTGACCTTACTGCACCTGACTTTTTCTTGTGGGGTTATTGCAAACAGGAAGTCTACAAAGCAAAACCAACCAATTTGAATGAACTAAAACAATCCATTCGAGAAACAATTGCGGCTATTCCCGTCTCAACTCTCCAAGCAGTAATGAACAACTTTTTGGTAAGATGCCGCACATGCATCAACGAGCAGGGGAGGGGGCATTTAAATTCCATTATTTTTAAAACTAATTAAGCTATATTTAATTAAATTTAATGAGCTTTAACATGAATAAAAGATAACTGAATTCCATACACTGAAAAAAAGTTATTTGAGTTTCTTAATGTAGCAATATTCATCAGCCACCCTGTATTTAATGACTATATTGCTAAATGTATCGAAAACAAAGTTCCTCCAATATCAATATTTACGTTTTCAAACTATTTGGCCGCACAAAAGAAGACGAATGCGACACGTGCATTGCTTTTAAAACAAAACAAATATCAGTTGAAGAGTACAAGGAACATATTTCTTCAAAAAAGCAGAGAGCTCAGGATGAAAAACTAATGGACAAAATGTCTGCTCAACAAAAATTGTGCCACGTTTTTACAATGGATGTCATACACTATAAACAACGTCTACAAGTTCATAATTTCACACTGTATATTCTGGCTTCCCACCAATGTACTAATTATTGGTGGAATGAAACAAACGGCGATCTTGCATCTTCCACCTTTATTTCCATCATATTGCATCATTTACAAACCCATTGTTTGTCAAACAATTTGCCCATCATAATATATTCTGACAGATGTGGCTACCAATTTTGCAATCAAAACCAATAGAAAAATGAATGAATGAAATGAACAAAAATACCTCGAGAAAGGACACACTCAAATGGAGTGTGACAGCGCTCATGCCAAAATAGTGGTACGGCTGAAAAAAAGTCTATATATTTATTTGCCATGTGATTATGTAAAAATAACAAAAGAAGCGCGAAAATATGTTACCATTGATGGTAAAAATGTAAACATGCCATTTGATGTGGAGTATTTAAATTATGATTTCTTCAAGAACTATAATAATGAAAATCTCTACCGTTTTTCCAGCATGACCCAACTGTTACAAATCTAAAATCCCTGTTAAATCTTCCAAACGGCGATGTTGAATATAAAGTCGATTATGATGATCCAAACGCTGCTCTACCTACCCAATTGCTACATGGAACCACATCCTCTACACCACGGTCAGCTTCCAATTTCTGCGAGCAAATGGAAGCATTTGCAGGAAGTGAAGTCTGTGATTCCATCCGATTATCATTACTTTTATGATAAAATAAACTATGTAGACAAATGATTACGTGTATTATTTGCAAATATATAGAAAAATTGAAATGGTGGAATTATTTTCCTTTTGTTAATTCCTCCCACTGTGTGGCGATATGAAGTCAAATAGAAGAGATGTAATATATGGTTGATATATAAAAAATATACCGATATTGCCCATTTTCAATACCAAGACACCCGGAGCAGTAAAAAGTTTTTGTACCAAATTTCAGTCACATAGCTCAATTTTTGTAGATTGTATCGTGATTACAACAGACGGACGGACATCATCGATATTCAGCCCGATCAGTGGAAATGAGGGGTCTTAATGGTGTTAAAAAGTCATATCCGACAGATGTTATATGTTGTGGCTGTACCAAATTTCCGTCAACTAGCTCAATTATTGTGGATTTGCGGACGGACATGGCTAAAATGTTATTGGCTTCAAATGAGTACATTTGTCGCTGTCCGTCTTTTTATTTAAAAAACAAATTATACAAACTTTTTAGGATAGCGCCATTAGAAGATGTATTTTCACAATATCTTAAAAGTTATCGTCGAAACCGCTGAACGGATGAAAAAGTTATGATTAAAGGTACCTAATTTTGTATTCTTTAAAGTTATTCCGAACCAATTTAGGTAAATGGTTTTCGAGTTATGGTACAATATGTGGTTCAACCTCTATTGTTGCATATCGCGGATTATTACGAGAACTCGAGACAATTGAAAACAAACCCTCTTACGTTGAGAACTTTATTATCCTCTATATCCAAATGGACTGAGCCGCAAAATAAGATGTTAAGTTTTTTAAATAATTAATTTTGAAGTGCAAGAGTGACCAGTTACAATGCCACTAATATCGTTGAAATCGGATAACGCGTTATTAAGTTATACTCTGATGAATTCAGCGTCCTTTAAGAAAAAAATAGAGAGGAGACTAGCTTTCGGACGCTGTAAAACAAGAACCATAGCGAATTTTACCTGAACATAAAAATTGGACACACTTGGAGATTGCGTGCACCAAATTTTATCAAAATCGGAGGGGTCGTGTTAAAAACCGGGTCGAATTACCCTATACTTAGAAGTTTCGCTAAACTTCTTAATTGCTCCATATACCTCAAGAATCGTTTTTTTGTGCCGTCCGCAACGCTATCATTTGTCGATTTTTATGCAAAATAAAAATGTTTCCCTAATTCAATAAATACAGTTTTATAGAACTCGATAAACTCTACAAATTGTCTAATAACACTAGCCAACAGTCGTTTTGTTATTTGGTTCTAGCATAGTTTTTCTCATTGATTTTGACCTACTGAACACGAAAATGTGTTTTAAAAATTTTTCTGTCGATTGGTTTTCGAGATACAAATTTATTTATTATTGGAGGTACACTTACAATTTTGAGCATATCTTTCGTCTTCTTTGACGTATTTGATCCTACTACTCAAATTAAAGCAAATTGAGCCGTCTACAACTCATTTTCTCAAATTTTCAAATCGGGTGAGTAGTTTTGATGTTGGCGGCTTAAAAAGGTTAAAAAACTGCGTTTTTTTAGTAAAAATGTGGCAGAAAAATTCATATAAAAATTCATATCAAATATAAAACGCGATGCTAACAGCGATTTTTTTACGTATAGCTGGCATTTTTCCAAAGAAAATAAGCACTTACTTAACAAAATCTGACAACAAATGGCGGACTTATAATTTTTTTGGTATAAGACCGAAATTCCGCTATTTCACGATATTTTGATTGTCATTATTTGCACAGCTTACCTACTAGGAGGGATCGAAAAAGCAAGTTTTTTATAATCCTTTTGGAATAGAACGGAACAGTTGCTCCTATACATAAGTTACTTCTGTTCAAAATTTCACCACCGTGGGTTAATGTCTTCTGTTCTGGCAAGGGACGTGAAATTTCAAAAATTTTGTGAAATCAGAAATTTTTTTTTTTGAATTTTTTTTCAAATTTCACAGCACTTTGCAGTTTTGATAAAATTTTTAAATTAATATTAATAACACAAATATTTCATAATTGTAAAAAACCTATTTACAATACCATAGGGACGTTTCGTCGAAAATTGTATAATGAAAATGCAGAACATAGAAACACAGGTGCATTTTACGATACGAATTTTGGCAAACCCACTTTACATGTACAAAATTGTTTGGAAAAAACGTTTACGTAATTTTTATGATTCTCAGAATTAAAAAAAAATAAGTAATACACAAATAGTTATTTAATTTTTATGATTGTGGTTGCATAGTAATATACGCTTCTGAATGTGCGTGGACGCTCTTCGTGTTCCTTTATGACTGCTACTCCGTTCACAGTCAATTAAAGGGAAAAAAGGGAATTACACTTTTTTATTGATGTGTGTTTTCCCGATGGCTACCTGTATCGGATTTTTTTTACAGAAATTCCCCCCACATTTGTGAGTGGTCATTATTTGGAAACTTTTCCACAATTTGAAACGCACACTTGCTGAATCAGGTATATAGCCACCCTTAAAAGATGGCCCATTCATAAGTACCTGTCAGTAAAATATTGTAACATACTTAGTATTTATAGGTGTTCATTTATCGTTTTTTGTCATTCAACAAGTGTCTACGAACGCGAGTAGTGCGAGTAAAAAGTGAAACAAATTGAATTTAAGTGCATATAATACCTACCCAACAAGTAAGACAATGAGTAAAAGACTACGTGTGTTCGAGTGTTTGAACAATCCAGACAATTTCTGCAATGTCTGTGGCGAGTTTATAAAGAATAATCACGCACACACGTTTACTTATTTTGGTATTTCACCAAATATCACAGAACCATGGACACCTAAGTCGCTATGTGATCTTTGCTATATAATCCTAACCAACTGGGCAGCTGGCGGAAGGTAAGAATTTTTATTTAAACACATTAAGCAAAGCAAATATAGTAATTTATTTTAATTTTAGGCGCCATATGAAATTCGATACACCAATGATGTGGAAAAAGCAGATATGCAGACTGTTATTTTTGCCTCACCACAAACAGTGGGGTAGGGAGATTTTTAAAATGGAACTACGCTCAAGTGGGATCGTTTGCACTTCCAGTACCACATTCGAATGATGTACCATATCCAGTGTGCCCTGGTGCATCTCTTCAAAAAGCAGAATCGTCAGATCAAGAGTCCGAGTCAAGTGCAAGCGAATCTGGGGCGTGCAGAAAGCGAAAATTACTGTCACAGGCCGAACTAAACGATTGGGTGCGCGATTTTGGTCTCACTAAGGAGAAATCCGAACTTTTTGCGTCTCGGATGGAACAGTGTAGATTTGCGGATTCAGAAGTGAAAGTAACAGCGTACAGGAAGCGTCACCAGCAGTATGCAAAATTTTATACAAAGAAAGACGAAATATGTTTTTGCAGCGACATTTCCGGCTTGTTCCAAGAGCTTCACCAAATTCACAACCCCAATGAATGGAGGTTGTTTATTGACAGCAACAAAGAGAGCTTGAAGGCAGTTCTCTTACATAATGGGAATGAAAAGCCATCTCTTCCTATTGCTCATGCGGTTCATTCAAAGGAGAACTATGAAACTATGAACATTTTGCTGAAATGCATAGAGTATAGCAAATATAATTGGAAAATATGCGCCGACCTCAAAGTTGTGGCCATTCTGTGTGGACTCCAAGGAGGCTATACGCGACATTGCTGTTTTCTGTGCCTTTGGAATAGCCGCGCTGATGATCAGCATTATATTCAAAAAAAAAATGGCCGGAACGAACGAAACCTGTAGTTGGAGAAGCGAATGTTCAGCGCAAACCACTAATAGAGAACCGTGAAAATATAATACTTCCGCCGCTGCACATAAAATTGGGTTTGATAAAAAATTTTGCCAAAAAATTGGACAAAGAAGGTGAAGCTTTTGCCTATTTACGGTCAATTTTCCCTTACCTTTCGCTGGCAAAAATTAAAGAAGGAGTCTTCGCAGGACCCGAGATAAAAAAAATGTTGAAAGATGAAACATTCCCGAAGCTGTTATCACCCATCGAAGGCGCAGCATGGAATTCCTTCAGGCTTGTTGTGGAAAACTTTTTAGGAAACAACAAAAGCGATAATTATAAGGACATAGTTGAGGATCTGGTAAAGAACTATGAAGCAATGGGTAGGTTTTTTTTGAAACAAATGTTAATTTAAATAGCGTTTTAATTCTCGTTTTTTTCATTTTTGGGTAGGAGTGCACATGTCACTTAAAATACACTTTCTGCATTCTGATTTGGATTTTTTCCCTGAGAATTTAGGAGACGTGAGCGACAAACACGGCGAGCGCTTTCATCAGGAATTGAAGGCTATGGAACGACGCTATCAGGGCATCTATGACACGGCTATGATGGGTGACTACATTTGGACCCTAATACGTGAGACCAATTGCAGCGAATACAAAAAACAAAGAAGAAGTCAGCTGTTTTTCCACATGGCATTGATTTGGTTAATTTCGTTAGTTTAGCTAACCTGGCACATCCATTTCTAATTGTGCCATACATTGAGTATGTAGTGCTCTAAATAAATTAAAAAATAGTATACTAAGACTAATTTGTTTATTTTAAATTAAGTTCAAATGTATTTATTCGTTTGCGTTGGGTAGGTAAGCTGTGCAAATAATGAAAATCAAAATATCGTGAAATAGCGGAATTTCGGTCTTTTACCAAAAAAATTATAAGTCCGCCATTTGTTGTCAGATTTTGTTAAGTAAGTGCTTATTTTCTTTGGAAAAATGCCAGCTATACGTAAAAAAACCAAAATAGCTGTTAGCATCGCGTTTTATATTTTATATGAATTTTTCTGCCACATTTTTACTAAAAAAACGCAGTTTTTTAACCCTTTTAAGCCGCCAACATCAAAACTATTCACCCGATTTGAAAATTTTCTGAGAATGAGTTGTAGACGGCTCAATTTGCTTTAATTTGAGTAGTAGTAGGATCAAATACGTCAAAGAAGACGAAAGATATGCTCAAAATTGTAAGTGTACCTCCAAAAATTTAAAAAAAAAAGTTCAAAAATTTGTATCTCGAAAACCAATCGACATAAAAATTTTTAAAACTCATTTTCGTGTTTAGTAGGTCAAAATCAATGAGAAAAATTATGCTAGAAACAAGTAACAGAGAAAATTTTGTTATTTGTGACCTAGTGTAACATAATAATATTCTTAAGATCAATATTGTTATGGCGAATAATATGGGGAAGAATCTAATAAAATTCCTTTGGTCCGCATCGCAGGAAATTTCCATAAACTTTATGGAGTCTCCGATAAATATTTCGTGGAGTTTAAAACGGTGTGACAAAATGAGTATCCCCCTATCCCCCTAACACATGTTTTTGGGACTCAATTCTGTGAATTGAGCGTGAAAGTAGCCCCAAAAATAAGAACTTCTGCATCATTCATTTAGTCAAGTTGGCTAAATTAATAATTTAATGGGAATACGATTTTTTTGGTCATGGTGGATTTTTAGCACTTTTTACGCGAAAACTGTTCAGTTAGTGCCAAACGAAAAAAAAAACACTAACTGTACTCTTTTTTTCGTTAGTGCTTTTGACGCTTTTTGTACATTTGTCAGATCACATCTGGTAACATAAAGAAATTAGACTATTTTGCTTCACCATATGTATGTACATCCCGACTTGGCATCTACGCGGCATATACGCCACAATTTGTATAAAAGCTTTACTAAATTTGATATACAGGGTGGCTGATGAAAGCTGCTACCAAAAAAATTTAATAACTTTTTTTCTATTTAATGAATCTGGTTAATTTTTTTTTTATTTTGCAGATTGATTTTTAGATTTAACAAAAATGGATAACTGGGACACTGGGAGTTTGGATTGTCCGCCGCTATTACGCACTGAAGTCCGTAGTTTCGGTTCAAAGAGAGTATAGGGACACGTTTGGCGGCAATCGTCCGAGCAGATGTACCATCAAGAGACTTGTTAACAATTTTTCCGAGCATGGGACAGTCAACAGAAGACCTTACCATCGAATCCCTTCAGTTCGGACGGAGGAAACAATCGCTGCTGTAGCTGATGCCATACAAAACAATCCAAGAGTTTCGACAAGAACCTTATCTGCTCAAGTGGGTATAAGCAGACAGTCAATTATGCACAAAGATTTGGAGTTATCCCCATATAAACTTCATATGGCCAACAAGGTGAACTCGGCAGACTTCCCGATTCGCTTGGAATTGCCAGAAGATGCTTCAAATGGTGGAAGAGGACGAAACATGTTGAACTGTCTTTCCATGTCTGACGAGGCCCATTTCGATTTAAACAGCAACATAAACAAACAAAATTGTCGAATATGGAGTGTTTCCAACCCACAGATACTCCATGAGACGGAATTGCATCCACTTCGTGTCACAGTGTGGTGACACGAAGTGTCACGAAGTGTCGCAGCATTGTCGGACCCTACTTCTTCGAAGAAAACGGTCACACCGTTACAGTTACTGGAGACCGTTACTTGAGCATGTTGAGAGAGTTTTTCTATCCAGAATTACGCCAAATGAGAATATCTTTCAACTCTGTGTGGTTTCAGCAAGATGGTGCAACTCCTCACATAGCCCGGCCTGTTATGACAGAATTGCGGCGAAAATTTCCCAATAAGCTGATATCCAGAAACTCCACATTCCGTTGGCCACCCAGGTCGTCTGATCTTACTGCACCTGACTTTTTCTTGTGGGGTTATTGCAAACAGGAAGTCTACAAAGCAAAACCAACAAATTTGAATGAACTAAAGCAATCCATTCGAGAAACAATTGCGGCTATTCCCGTCTCAACTCTCCAAGCAGTAATGAACAACTTTTGGTAAAATGCCGCACATGCATCACAGATAATTAAGCTATGTCTAATTAAATTTAATGAGCTCTAACATGAACAAAAGAAAACTGAATTCCATACACTGAAAAAAAAGTTATTTGAGTTTCTTAATGTAGCAATATTCATCAGCCACCCTGTAGGAAAGTAGTTTGAGCGTATAATAGACTCTAACTCTTTTGAGTCTTAGCGCCATAGAATACCCGTTTCTCATCAGATCTACATACAATGTAGTATATAGCGGTTCTTTCAACCAGGAATGAACACTGCCAAATTTAAGGAAAATTGGTTCCGATTTAGATATAGAATCCATAACACGTATATACCGATGTTGAATGAAGCCTCTTTAAAATCGACATTGTCAACAGATCTCTATAATTTTTAACATATATCAGATTCTTGAAATAAATGGGAACACTGTCAATTTTGACAACTTGTGTTTTTGGAAATAGGTTCAGCTTCAGATACGAGTATGTCCCCTGTATGTATGTATATCCTGATTTTGAATGTATGCGCCATAAAATACAAAATTTTGGACATATTATTTTCAATAGGAAAACAAAACTTATAACGATTTTCGTAACATATTTTTTAATTCTGCTCGGATGGGGTCGTGTTGGGGTCGTTTACGCCATTTTGTTTGGAATTTAAGCGCTTTTACGCTTTTTCTATTATTCATTACGCTTTTGTTTCAGAAAAAGTTGGCATCACTGCATAAATCAATGAACTAACTTATGTTCTCGTATACTGTTATCGGTTCAGATACAAAGGAATTGTATGCGCGCGTATTTTATACCATTAGAATGTAGGTTGCATGTACTAGACTCCGTTCGATTGTAGCTTCTCTTGTTTTAAAGTTCCTAATATGTTACTACTAGTGACTTTACAAATAAAGTCTTGCTGAGAAATACGTATTAGATTTCTTGACTAGCAACTTTCAAATGTTTCTATTGGTGCCACCATTCATATCTTTTGCCGTCAAAAACATTTACAATAGGCTGGAAAAATGTGATAACAAAAGCAAGAAAACTACAATAAATCCCAGATGTTAGTGAACATGAAGGACGAAACCCAATCAGCACTTATAATTCATTTTGTAACACCGCACTTTTTGATGAACAACAGACAATTTTAGTGGCAACGGAAGAGAAGAAGTCCGTCCTACCGAAAGTTTTGTTCACAGGCAATGAAAAACGACAATCACTGAAGAAACCCATCACCGTTTCTCACATAATTTTATACATTTCCTTACCTTAAATGCAAGACAGCGTAAATTTAATTTTGCAAATAAAACGGTGCTCCAGGTAAATTATACAATGTGAAATAAATTTAAGATTTTTGTGGCTTTTTTTTACAGGTTTGTGTAAAGTAAGCATTAACACAGAGACTTATGTTTAGGAAATATTCCCTATATAACAATGGTTTATGAATCTACGAGTAAGATCGATTAAAATGAAAAAATAATTTGTCTTACTTTTTTGTTGTTATCCTGCCTTGCATACAAGGTTATGAGTTGTTTTAACAATCTTAACTTTTTGTTACAAAGTTTTGTCTATAAAATATCGATTTCCTTAAAAATAAAAAAAGTCGTCAACTCATATACCAAGGCTAACAAGCAGTTAGGATATTGTTATTATTGAAGTTAGAATTCATGTGTCAGCTTTGCTGAAGCTACATCAGAAACATCACATAAAAATCCACAAGGAGATCAGCTTTCAGGAACAATATAAGAATTCTGAAAAAAACGGAAAGGAATGTCTAGTTGAGATTCGAATGTTTGCATTAGGGTAGTAGTATGGGTCGTAAAATACGGCCCAAATAGGTTATACAGGGTGTCCGTCGGGAAGGTATACTACTTTGTTTGTTTTCATTGTAATCCAGGCTGTATGCGATGTGACACCGTCTTGTTGATACCACATGTTAATCAAGCCCAAAGCATGCAGTTCGGAGTTAAAAAGTTTTCAATCATATGACGTTATCGCTCCCCATTGACACTGTTCATTTTCATAGAAATAAGGTCCAATGATTCCTCCTGATCAAATTGCACACCAGACTGTCACTTTTAATGGATGCAAAGGTGACTGATGAATAATTTGAGGGTTTTCCATTGCCCAGAACCGACTATTATGTTTCTTCACATATCCATTCAAATGAAAATGTGCCTTGTCACTCATTATGATTTTTTCATGAAAATCGGGGTTGTCATGTTTTAACGATTAAAACACGTTGGTTTATCGAATATTTTTTCATAATAAATTTGCCACGTCTCTACTTCACGACTGCCAAATATGAACTGTCAAGACTAATGTTTACCAAAATGGCGGCAAAACAAAGTAGTATACCTTCCCGGCGGACACCCTGTATTTCCAGCGCTGTTGTTTGGTATCCAATCGAAACAAACCGCATACCGTTGTTCATGATTTGTCAATGGCTCCATTTTGTCCTTTGCTCCATTTTGCCACTTTTGACTTCGAAGTCAATTTTGACTGTTAACATCCTGTATTTCGTTTCCTGCATTCATATGATGCCTATTTCTCATTACGACCATGAAGACTCCTAAAAACGATGAAAGTGTCACCTTAACAGCATTTATTTTTATTAACAGGGTTAGTTTAGATGAAGAACAGATTTTTATTGAGTATGGGTCGCCGCTGCTTACCGCTTCAATCGTTGAATCCAAAGTAAAAGTGGCGGTGCATAGTGAACAGAGCGATAGATTATTAGAATTCAGCAAATCCATTGCAACAAATAGAGAAGATGGCAGCCCTCTATCCATTGAGATTTTGCCTTCATGGCAGGGAAATGGATAAAGAGTTGCCATCTAAATGAGAATGAACAAAACAGGGGGAATTCTTTGATTGTAATTCATTTACTTAAAATAAAATAGGGAAATAATTAATTTGTGACAGGAATTATATGTAAAAACAGTAGCTGTTGAACCGGGGTTCAACAACACTCACTGAACGGACTACTGTACCAGATTTCTATGGAAACCTCAACCCACAAGGTCGGCGAACGTAGTACTGTACCGGGTCTCCCCGAGTACCTGGTCTCCCCGAGTGTCGATCTAGACTAGCAACCGTTTCGTCTTTCTCGGTCAGTCCAATTGCGTGCAGCCAGAGTACTGACGCATATCTCTTTGGCCCCTGTCTATCCAATTGGGTGCCGCCAGAGTACAATCAGGTCTCTGTCGTTCTGTGTCTGCACAATCGTGTGTCTTTCAGAGTATTATCGCAGGTATCTACCGTTCCCTGTCTGTCCACTCAAGGGGGTAGCTGCTCCCTCAATTTATCTGCAGCCGGACCCCACAGAAGTACACCCCCTGAACGGAGTACCGTACCTTTACCCACAAGTTCGGCGAACGGAGTACTGTACGGGGTCTCCCCGAGTGTCGATCGGAATACTTCCCCAAGTCCTTACGTATTTGAAAACGCCGCCGACGGGACCACAGCACATTGAACCAGAATCACGGTCCTAAACATACTCGTATTGGGTATTTAGAAAAACAATTCGTTTGGGAACCCGGATTCAGTTGAGTATCTTATATATTCAGTAAACGTAATTGTAATTTAAATTCTCTATTCACGTGTCAAGTTCAACTCAGTAATTTTAAAAATGAAAATGTTGTGGGATTTTGACCTCTCTTACCATTGTACGTCAGTACAAAAATCCAATATTACTAGTAAAAAAAAACTAGGGCCAGTCAGAGTCACCGGAATGACTCTGTTAGTGCAGTATAAGCACACGTAACGGTGAACAGATTATCTTCAAATTCGCAGTGTCAATATACTTCTCTCTCACATAGAATAGGTTAGAGGATCAACAACTGTGAACTGATTTTCTTGAAATTTTTCAGTTACAAGTGTTAAATATTTCATTAAATCATAATCCGTTTTGGTGAGGTGCCAATTATTGTCACACTATCTGATAATCTGCTACCTTTTTGTGAACATGAAATAATGTGAGAGAAAATAATTTTTGAACGATGTTATACACTTCAGTCAGACAGACGCACGAACAGACATAGCTCAAATAACTTATGTTGACCGTAATGGGATTATCTCCAAAATATTATATGGTTTGGGTAAGTCTTTTGAAGTGCTACACTTTTGGTTCGTAGTACATGGAATAAAGCAAGGGTATACTCATTTTGGAAAGACAAACATTGATTATTTTCAGTATTGAAATCACAAAATCTCGTTTTGATTGTTATACATTGATTTTTTACACTGCCTATAAGCAAAGACAGCGATTCTACATTTATGGTTATGTTTCCTCAAGTTGTTGGAAAACAATAATACAAAATCAATCGGGAAGGAGAAAGCAAACATATGAAAGGGAAATACCACCACCCTAATGGATTTTGTGGATGACTTGCTTCGTAATCCTGACGAAATATGATGTAAATACATACCTGCATTTATATTTCAAAACTTCTCATTTATATCTCTGTTTATTTTTGTTCATCGGAGATTTGCATATATTTGCTTTCAAAACAATATCAACCTTTTATGAGGTTCACAAAAGAAAGTGGGAAAATCAGTTCCCATTGGAATATGTTCGTATATCAGAGAAAGATGTGGTGTTTAGATTCAAAACAGCGCTCAGTGGGATGGATTCATACATTTTTGTGCAAACAAAATATAAGGAGTGGTCCTAGATTTTTGAAAGTAGGCACAGAGTAATATATTTAATAAATTAAGAAATAAATTGGGCCCACGGCCCATGCAATCCAAAACGATTTTGTCTAATAAAATGTTTGCTATCAATGTAAATGTCTTTAAATTTGGTACAAACACTTCCTAAAATAAACAAAATATGCATGTAAAGTTTCATCAAAATCGGACACGTCCAACGCCCCCCCCCCCCCCCCTTGTACACACCAAATGTATCTTTTCTCATAAAACTTTACCTATCCAAGCAAAAGTCTTCAAATTTGGTACATACACTTCCCAGAATGAACAAAACATGCGTACCAAGTTTCATCGAAATCCGCCACGCCACCAGCCCACCGACCAAACAATTAAATTCGATTTTTGTCATAAAATGCATAAACCGCTTTTAGAAAATTTATAAGTTTCTACAGCGAACGGTGAAAGACAGTGGATTCAGTAAATTTAAAGAATAGTTTCCCGTCCTTCATTTCGTTGCAGTCAGACTGAGCATAACAAAGCTAACTTCTTATTATTCCACGAAAAACTGCAAACGCTGAATTTAATAAAGCCATTTTAATTCATTTATATCTACTAAACTATATATGCAATAATTTTTTTTTAAATTATGTTGACGCCCTGGTGGTCAACTCTGCTTTCCTTTTTGGCACGTATCTGTTTCCCTTATGGTGGTGAAGGCAGTTGTACAGGGTCTCCTGACGGCTTACCCTTGACGACCCTTTCTTGACCCTCCTGTCGCACACGGCACTGGTTGGAATAACCACAATGTGAATCTTCAGTATCCGCGGTGAACGATATTGAACCGGCGACGGTGTTGTATGTGTGTGTGTCTCTTGTTGCCCCAGGTCATGAGCAAACAAACCACTTTTACACAGTTTTGCGACTGGGGACAGATTCCCACAAATAAAAACACAAGCACTGTCTTTTCTTTTATATTTATTTCAAGGCACATTACTTCGCTTGGGCCGATCTCTTTTATTCTCACAAAAAACTTATAAAAAATCTAACTATCAGTGACTTCTGTCGCTGTCAACGTTCTTTTTTACATTTGCCCAGCTGCTCTAACACAAAAGGAACAAAGCCTATCGCTTTTACCGGCGGTGCCACGACGGTGTAACAACGGCCGCAGACGAGACAGCTGACTGAATTCACTGGAGATGGGACATGAACGTTTAGGGTGTCTCTTAAATACCAGTGAATGCGTCAGCGTCTGTCAAAAAAACGCATAATGGATAATTTTTAACGCGCGCTGTACCGAAATACGCAGTAAACAATAAACAGCTGATTTGTCATCCCCATTTCAGAAAAATTTTGCTTTCTACATTTGGAGTGAATATTCAGAGCAATATCAATATTATGGATGATTTATATGTTTTGAAAATATTCTGGACAAACCACAAAGAAGAAGGAATAGAAATATATTCCAAAACCAGGAGGCATTCGAATTTTAAACATTTTCCGACAGCAATTCATTTTTCTTCGTCTTCTCATCTTTCTAACTAAGTTTTCGTAAGGAAAGATTGTAGAAGCTGCACTGAAGCAATTTGATAGTTTGCATTCGAGCAGTATTATTGTGTATACACCCCAATGACACAACGTTTTTTAACTACAAAATTTCCATAGCATTGTAGTTATATGTTTTAATTTGTTTGTTATGCAAGATGCTGTTTTTCATTAGAGAAGAACGGAAACATTGCTAATATATCGTGGAGTATCTAAAGATGTTGGTTTTGTCCACTGAAGTCAAATTATGTTTCTTAAACTCTTTATTGGTTGTGCAAAATGTAAAGATCTGTAATTCTCCTCCTGACTTTTTAAACGCCAACCAAATCTATCGAAGCTGTCGGCACTTGCCATGTCGGGACTAAATTGTGTTTTATATCACATGACAGTGTCGCTATTAAATCAAATTCTATCTTATAATCATGCTTCAAAATAGAGAATTGTTTATTGGCCAATTTCAATTGATATTTCCAAATGTCCTCGTTGAACATGGAATTTAAATGCAGCATCGTAAAGCTATGGTATCAAATACTATTCGGAACAAGCTCGTGTCACATGCTTCATTGTAGGAAGAACAAACACCTGGACTAACGATTTTCTTAGATTAGATCTGACCGCAATCAAAATGTGTTCTTGAAAATGGATTCCTTGCGTCCAAGTAGCATGAATAGGTTCCCCACGTTTCTGTTGAATTAATAAACATTAATACAAAAATGCTGGTACATATTTTAAAGTTTTGGAATTTACTTGGTGTTGACAACTTCAGAGAAATTGCTTGCAATGTGCCCTTCTTGATTTTTACACATTTGTGGAGAGGCTCCTTTGTATTCCATAAGTGGGCAGTGTCCCAGCTATTTTAATCATTTCTTCGCTGTTAATCTGAAAAACACATTTTGATATAAATTATAACAGTAAAATATTAAATTCTTACCGGTTCGTATTTATTATTTCCAGCAAATTCAACATTCAATAAATTTCTACTTCGTGCTCTGTTCCAAAATAAAAAATTAAATGCTGCTTGTCATCTGTTTGTGTTTATGTTTTCTTTTGTTGTTGTTTTGTTTTCTTTCCTTGTATGTGTAAGCGCACTGTCAAATTCGGATTTTTTGAAATTATCCGGCGTATCCGTGTGCGTATTTCGGTAGCTGTAGTACATTTTCATATATTTGAAATCGAGTTTGACAGACGCAGGACGCATTCACCGGTATTTAGGAGATGCCCTTACACTCAACAATGTCAATGACGGTGCCAGGGTTGGCACACCAGTGCGGGCAAACTGCCTTTGAGTGCAAACAAATTAAAAAGAAGTTTCCGTATTTCAATAATAACTACATTTAAATTTTAGTAGTGCATTAGCTACTAAAGCTGAGTATAGACGATTGCCAGATCGGCAAACGTTATCAAGCCTGTTAAAGTGCTGCAAATATACGGCCAATGTCAGATTGTTAGGCAAAGGTGAATTGACAGTTCAGACGATTGCAAGAAAACATTACAATTTCATATATTTACAATATATTTTGTAAATATTTATATGCAGGATTGCCAATAAAAATACATTATAGACAGTGTTGCAAATAAAATGATTTTCTGGCAATGGCGCCGTTGCCACATGCATAAACTTCGAACATATAACAATCAGCAAATTATCTCGCAATGACTTTTCTGCTAACGTTGCAAAACAAAAATTGTATGTTCACACGGTTGTAAATTCACAGGGTTGCATTTTCCCGCCATTTTTCTGGCAATATTGTCCGATCTGCAAATCGTCTGTACTTACCTTAAGTTGCATGCAAATTGTCATTAGTTTTCGCCTTACAATATTTAGGTGAATTCACTAGAGTTTTTCGATGACAAAATATAATTTTTTACGAAAATCAAATTTAGATTTTTCTTATTGAAACACTTCTCTATAGAACTGCATCATTCTATTTTTGAAATGTAATTGTCGAACAAGTAAAAGCGTTAAGTTCGGCCATGCCGAATCTTATATACCCTCCACCAGGGATAGCATGTGACCTCATAAAATAACTCAAACCTAAAGAAAATAACACCGAAAACACCAAAAATATAGTAGATGGGAACATTAGGAATCACAACAAGTTAGATGCTATATATGTGAGCTATATCTAAATATGGACCGATATGGCCCATTTGCAATCCCAAATAACCTGCAACTATAAGAAGTATTTGTACCAAATTTGATCACTAAATTCTATTATTGCGGACTGTAGCGTAGAATTTTACGACGATTAAGAATATATATACTTTATGGGGTCTCAGATCAATATTTAGAGGTGTTACAAATGAAGTGACAAAATGAATATACCCCCATCCTATGGTGGAGGGTATACAAATTTATTTTTTGCATCCAAAATACCAAAAATTTAATTATTGGAACTTGAATGATAACAGAAGTTATTTTCTGTTGTACACAATAATGAAGAATATCAGCAAAAGAATACTTCTGTCGAGTGGATGAAATGCACGAATGGATGGTAATATTTTGCCCATTCTTTCTCTAACTATAGATATTGCAAAATAACTCAAAATACTGAGACGTTTTAGGGCATTGATTTTTGTTTAAATTTGTAAATTTTGAATGGGGTACCAGATAGGAATTAACTATTTTTCTCCGAACGGAAGCTATGAAAACTACCAAGGTTTAAGTTTTTATGAGAAAAATGCAATATGTAAGGGGAGGGGATTCTGCGCTTTAAGTGGCAAACCGCCTAGTTGCCTTTCGAAATAATAAAACACAAAATTCCTCTTTCCCTGGGTCCTTTATTGACAGGTTTGACTTAAACTTAACAAAGGTCTCCTTAACATGTAAAATGCCAGGGCACTTGGTACATTCAAATATTTCTCTAGGACACCACCGACACTATGAACGTATCTAGCAATCCCTATGAGAACTTCTTTGAATATAAGTATGGGAGCACTGCACTGACAACCAGTCCGTATCTAATGCAAAATGCTTCCTACTCCGACCAAGTGATCTGCCAACTGAACAACATTTTAATCAAGCGCACGCCTTTTATAAACAGAAAGCTCTATTGGTTGAGCATCAAACAATTAAACGAACTCTCAATGAGTGAAAGCTGTTTCCCATCCAGGGTTACCGTTGACAATTTTGAAAAGGTTGCACAAAAAGTCGTTCTTTCAAAAAAAAGGTCGTTTTTAAGAAAAAAAGTCGTTAATTTTGTATACAGTTTTTATTGAAACAGAACACTTAGAACTAAAAAACAAAAAATAACTGTTCTCAAAAAAAAAGAAAAACAATTCATTTTTTACAACTTCAATTCATGAATTTAAAGAAATATTATTTCTATTTAATACGAGTTTAATTTATTTTTTCGATATTTCGCTTCTATATTTTTGCACCAATTCATCACTTGGAATCCATTCTTCTACTTCGACGTCCAATAAATTCATAGCAGATAACATAGAATCACAAGTTTCTACTTTTAACCGATTAGTTAATTTATTTTTCATTAATCCCAATTTTGAAAAAATTCGTTCCGCACAAGCGCTGCTGTGAGGTAATGTTAATATATGTGTAGCAAATTTAAATAAATTTTGATACAAATGTTCGCTTAAGGAATTTTTTAAATTGCCGACAGTGTGCCAAAATTTCTCAACATTTTTAATTTCAAAAATATGTTCGTACGATTTATCCCTAGACTTACTTTCTAATAATTTGTATTCACTAATAAAAGTCTCAGGTTCACTTATAATATAATTAAATTCAGATATGAGATCAATATAATTAATATCTTCGGTGGATGTGAAAAAAGTTGGTTGTAAAAATCTTAAGGTACTGAGCCTCTTATCATTAATGTTAATTCTGGACAATACTTCATCACAAAGCTTTTGGTAAAAATTTAAAATATTTCCTTTAATCTCTATACATTCAATACTGGAAATGTTTTCTGTGTGTATTGCTGTTTCAGCATCATGGCCTATATATATATTTTGAACATCTTTTATATATAAAAGTCACCAATATATAATCCTTCTTCAAAAAATTTTGGAAAATTTGGAGTAAAATATCCTTTGTATATGATATCAGGTATATTATTTGTGAAGATTCACTTTGAAAACATTTGTTAAACTTATTCATTATGCCTAGAATGTATACCAAAAACTTTAAATAAATTAGATTTATAGGTGACAACCCCTCTTGAATTTCTTTTATTTTATCCAACGTGTGTACAACCTTCTCTTCAAATTGCGCCCGTACAAAATAATGTTGAAGTACCGTCCACTGTTCTACAATTCTGTTAGCAACGGACTCGAAGGAAAGCCATCTTGTACTTGAAAGCCGTAAAAGCTTATGTTCAGGAACATCAAAAATGGTCTGTAATTCATTAAAATCCGCTTGTCGATTTGAACTTCTAAAATAATTGAAAATATTCTTGGGCAACTTTTCTACCTCCTTTGGTATGTGCTCCAACGCCGAAATATTCATAAGATTCACCGAGTGGCATGTGCAGCCAAGATGGAACAAGTTGGGAACTTTCTTTTTTAACAGGGTAGACACTCCAATATGCCTCCCAACCATAGTGGAAGCGTTGTCGGTGGCAAATCCGATGAAATTTTTTAATGGGATATTATAACATTCAAGTAATTGAATCACCGCATTACAAATAGTTTCGCCTTTTCCGTTCTCTGGCTGTATTAATTTAAAAAAATTATCTTCAGTCTTGCCTTTCACAATATTAAATTGTCTCACTACAATTACTAAGCACTTATTAGTGGAGATGTCAGTTGTCTCATCTATTATAAGGCTAAACTGTTGATCTTGCATTTTATGGACTATGGCGAGATGGCCTTCTCTTCCGAGAAACTGTGCAATTTCTTTACATTTAGTACGGCCGCAAGATACCTATAATAAATCAAAAATTTGGTTATAAAATGGATACAATTTGATACAAAATAGTTATACTTACCGACTTGGCAATATTCGAATCAGGAAAAATTAAGGTATTGAATTTACTAATTCCGTCCATAGAATTAAAAGATTGGTTCTTACTAATCATACGCAACACTAATTTTATTTCAGCAATAGCAAAATTTTTCCTGAAATCTGTATTTCGTTTAGGCAAAAACTCACTTAGTTGTATATTGGTATTTTCTGAAGCTTGCTTAATATTAGCAATATGCTTTTTTGTTTGTGCATGTCGGCGAAGATGATTTCTTTGGCTGGCCAAAAGTTGTTTACATGCAACGCAAAAGGGTCGCTTAGTCTCTGCATCTTGTTTAAGCCATTTGTGCTGCAACTCCCATTCCACAGAATAATGTCGAGGAACGTTGCGTCTTTTAGAAGAACAAATGGGGGTTTCATCATCTTCCAATTCAGAATCAATGGTGTCTTCGGATTGTGAACTGTTGTCAGTGGTACATTTGGTATTTTTACCCTGGTTTTGCCTAGTATCGCTCGAAGATTCATTTTCAGCCTTTCTTTTTGATCTAACAACAAATCTATAGAATTTAAACATTATTATCGGTATGAGTATAGACATAAGTATATTTACCTGTCCATAAATGAGTTGTTCTTATATTTGTTTCACAATTTTTCCTAAAACCGACTGATTGCACAAAAAATGATGTTGTTTGTTTATTTATGTTTCACCCTCGCGAAATATGCATACAAACAGATGTCGAATGCTAGAGTTATGCCGTGATTAGTGGCACAGTCGTATCACAGCAAATAACAGCAAGGAATTGACGTAACGGACGCCACCAATAACGTCGTCGCCTACTATTGGTGTAACACCATACACACAATGATCGTTTTTAGAAATAGAATTTAATGCAATAAATGTAATCGTAACATCCGCTTTGGCGTCTCGATAAAAAAGGGGAAAAAGTCGCAAAAAATTAGAAAAAGTCGCAGAAAAGGGTAATTTTAAAAAGGTCGCACATGAAGTCGCAGGGCTTCAAAAAGGTTGCAAATTGCAACTTTAGTCGCACAACGGTATCACTGTTCCCATCAACGTGGTTACACTCCACCGTCTCATGATTAACCAAAGCATAACCAAGCAATCTCAACCGGCACAGCCGATGAGTGTTCATAACGAAACAGAATAAAACAAAACGACTCAAACAGAAAGAATGTCGCCGGGGCGTGAGTTTCAACACTCGTTGATGGGTAACGGCTTTTACAATAATGTACTCATTGAGTAATGATAAGAGAAAAGCTTCAAAAATAAACTCTACTGTGCTCTCATGTTCTCTGATTATACTAATAAGCAAAAATGAATGTGAAACGAACATACAAAGTATTAGGGTGGCTCATAGTAAACATAAAAATTAATCAAGCAATTGAAGTAAATAAAATAATCAAGAATAGTCAACTAATAATATAATATAGTAGTGGTGCAAGTCCATATGCTACAAATATTATTTAATTTTCGATTAATTATTTTCTGAAGAATTTAATTAAATTAAACAACGCGAAAGTTATGGCGGTCCCGCGTTGAGATTTTAAAAAAATGCTATACAAGTAAGAAACCGACTTATGAATCCCCACACCTTGAGTCCCAAAAAAAAATATTAGTAAATTTATTTTTTTTTTTTTTTAATTAAATTATTATCAATTTAAATTGCATTTAATAACTTTAAAATATGTACTGGTATTAAAGTTATAAGCTGTTAACTTTTGGTGTAAAATGGTAAATTTATGTGGGGGTACCATAAAGGGCGTGCCAATAACGGCCACTTGTCTCTAGACTCTAGGCATTGCACTGTACGAAGTTTCAAGTAGTTTATGTACTGGTATTAAAGTTAAAAGCTGTTAACTTTTGGTACAAAAAAGGTCCATTTATGTGGGAGGTACAAAGATGGACGTGCCAATAACGTCCATTTTTTTCTGGACTCTAGGTACTATAAAAGCACTGTACAAAATTTCAAGTATTTATATGCACTGGTATTAAAGTTATAAGCTGGTAAGTTTTGGTACAAAATGGTCCATTTGTGTGGGAGGTACCAAAAGGAGCGTGCCAATAATGCCCATTTTTCACTGTATTGTAGGTACTGTTAAACCATTACACTGTACAAAATTTCTCGTCTTTGTATGCACTGGTAATAAAGTTATAAGCTGGTAATTTTTGGTAAAAAATTGTCCATTTGTCTGGGAGGTACCAAAAGGAGGGTGGCAATAATGACCATTTTTCACTGCAATGTAGGTACTATTAAACCATTACACTGTACAAAATTTCAGGTGTTTGTATGCTCTGGTAATAAAGTAATAAGCTATTAACTTTTGGTTCAAAATTGTCCATTTGTGTGTGAGGTACCAGAACGGGCGTGGCAGCTTCGCCCATTTTTCTCAAGGTAATAGTGACTTATAAACTAATACTACGTGTAGAATTTCAGAGGATTCAAATAAACAGTATAGATGTTATTAAATAATCAATATTTCTCTAAATGTTAACCCTTTGTGGGGGAGGTACTAGAAGTAGTGGACCAATATGGCCCATCTTCGAACTTAGTCGGAGATAGAAGAAAATATTACCACATACAAAATTTGAAGTCAATCGGTTACTCCTTTCAATAGTTATCGTGCGCACCAGCCAGCAGACAGACATTGCTCATTCGACTTAAAATGACCCAAAACGGATATCCGCCGAACATACTTAGGGTCTTAGGTCACTCCTTCGATGTATTACACTTTTGGCTCGTAGCAAAGGATATATACCCTCCTCTCTAAGGCGAGGGTATACAAATTCAATGTTCAGGGGGTTTAAGAAAAGTAAATATACAATCGTAGGATATAAGAAATTCTGTCAGCATATGCCAAAATATTTGATATGCTTTCATTATTCGCAAAAAATGATTTTTAATAGAAAATTTACATGATATATGATAGCAACGAAATATAAATATCGGAAAATGTCCAATAAATAAATAAACAAGTAAGAAAGTTCAATTGGGAAAAACGATTTATGAATCCCCTCATCTTGAGTCCCAAATAAATATTCGTTAATTTATTTATTTTTTTGTTTTAATTAAATTGTTATCAATTATGCAATTTTACATTTAATAACTTTAATGCAAGTACTGGTATTAATGTTATAACTTTTAACGTTTGGTGTAAAATGGTCCATTTGTGTGGGAGGTACCAAAGGGGACTTAAAATGTGAATAGCTATTTAAATAAGCCCCGTAGAAAAACTTAAAATGCAAATATCTCGTTAAATGCGCCCCGTAGTAGGAAAAGGGCGAAATTTAGCTATCACTGATTTTTAGCCAAAATTTAGCAAAACTTAAAATGCAAATATCTCGTTAAATAAGCCCCGTAGAAGGAAAAGGGCGAAATTTTGTTATCTCTAATTTTTAGCCTATATTTAGCTAAACTTAAAATGCAAATATCTCGTTAAATAAGCCCCATATAAAGAAAACGGCGAAATTTTGTTATCACTAATTTTTGGCCAAAATTTAGCAAAAATTAACTTAAATTTTGTTATCACTAATTTTTGGCCAAAATTTTGAATTTCCTTAGCAAAATTTAAAATACAAATATCTCGTCAAATAAGCCCCGTAGAAGGAAAAGGGCGAAATTTAGTTTTCACTAATTTTTGGCCAAAATTTTGCAAAACTTAAAATGCAAATATCTTGTTAAATAAGCCCCGTAGAAGGAAAAGGGCGAAATTTTGTTATCACTAATTTTTGGCCAAAATTTAACAAATCTTAACTTAAATTTTGTTATCACTAATTTTTGACCAAAATTTTTAATTTTCTTAGCAAAACTTAAAATGCAAATATCTCGTTAAATGCGCCCCGTAGAAGGAAAAGGGCGAAATTTAGCTATCACTGATTTTTGGCCAAAATTTTGAGTTTTCTTAGCAAATCTTAAAGTGCAAATATCTTTTTAAAAAAGCCCCGTAGAAGGAAAAGGGCGAACTTTTGTTATCACTAATTTTTGGCCAAAATTTTAAATTTCCTTAGCAAAACTTAAAATGCAAATATCTCGTTAAATAAGCCCCGTAGAGGAAAAAGGCGTAATTTTGTTATCACTAATTTTTGGCCAAAATTTAGCAAAACTTAACTTAAATTTTGTTATCACTAATTTTTGGCCAAAATTTTGAATTTCCTTAGAAAAATTTAAAATACAAATATCTCGTTAAATAAGCCCCGTAGAAGGAAAAGGGCCAAATTTAGTTTTCACTAATTTTTGGCCAAAATTTAGCAAAACTTAAAATGCAAATATCTCGTTAAATAAGCCCCGTAGAAGGAAAAGGGCGAAATTTTGTTATCACCAATTTTTGGCCAAAATTTTAAATTTCCTTAGCAAAACTTCAAATGCAAATATCTCGTTAAATAAGCCCCGTAGAAAGAAAAGGGCGAAATTTTGTTATCACTAATTTTTGGCCAAAATTTAGCAAAACTTAACTTAAATTTTGTTATCACTAATTTTTGGCCAAAACTTTAAATTTCCTTAGCAAAACTTAAAATGCAAATATCTTGTTAAATAAGCCCCGTAGAAGGAAAAGGGCGAAATTTTGTAATCACTAATTTTTGGCCAAAATTTAGCAAAACTTAAAATGCAAATATCTCGTTAAATAAGCCCCGTAGAAGGAAAAGGGCGAAATTTTGTTATCACTAATTTTTGGCTAAAATTTAGCAAAACTTAAAATGCAAATATCTCGTTAAATAAGCCCCGCAGAAGGAAAATGGCGAAATTTTGTTATCACAAATTTTTGGCCAAAATTTAGAATTTCCTTAGCTAAACTTAAAATGCAAATATCTTGTTAAATAAGCCCCGCAGAAGGAAAAGGGCGAAATTTTGTTATCACTAGTTTTGGCCAAAATTTTGAATTTCCTTAGCAAAACTTAAAATGCAAATATCTTGTTAAATAAGCCCCGCAGAAGGAAAAGGGCGAAATTTTGTTATCACTAATTTTTGGCCAAAATTTTAAATTTCCTTAGCTAAACTTAAAATGCAAATATTTCGTTAAATAAGCCCCGCAGAAGGAAAAGGGCGAAATTTTGTTATCACTAATTTTTGGCCAAAATTTTTAATTTCCTTAGCAAAACTTCAAATGCAAATATTTCGTTAAATAAGCCCCGCAGAAGAAAAAGGGCGAAATTTTGTTATCACTAATTTTTGGCCAAAATTTAGAATTTCCTTAGCTAAACTTAAAATGCAAATATTTCGTTAAATAAGCCCCGTAGAAGGAAAAGGGCGAAATTTTGTTATCACTAGTTTTGGCCAAAATTTTGAATTTCCTTAGCAAAATGCAAATATCTCGTTAAATAAGCCCCGTAGAAGGAAAAGGGCGAAATTTTGTTATCACTAATTTTTGGCCAAAATTTAGCAAAACTCAAAATGCAAATATCTCGTTAAATAAGCCCCGTAGAAGGAAAAGGGCCAAATTCTGTTACCACTAATTTTTGGCCAAACTTTTGAATTTCCTTAGCAAAACTTAAAATGCAAATATCTCGTTAAATAAAGGGCGAAATTTTGTTATCACTAATTTTTGGCCAAAATTTTGAATTTTCTTAGCAAATCTTAAAGTGCAAATATCTCGTTAAATAAGCCAAGTAGAAGGAAACGGGCGAACTTTTGTTATCACTAATTTTTGGCCAAAATTTTAAATTTCCTTAGCAAAACTTAAAATGCAAATATCTCGTTAAATAAGCCCCGTAGAAGGAAAAGGGCGAACTTTTGTTATCACAAATTTTTGGCCAAACTTTTGAATTTTCTTAGCAAAACTTAAAATGCAAATATCTCGTTAAATAAGCCCCGTAGAAGGAAAAGTGCGAAATTTTATTATAACTAATTTTTGTCCAAACTTTTGAATTTTCTTAGCAAAACTTAAAATGCAAATATCTCGTTAAATAAAGGGCGAAATTTTGTTATCATTAATTTTTGGCCAAAATTTTTAATTTCCTTAGCAAAACTTCAAATGCAAATATTTCGTTAAATAAGCCCCGTAGAAGGAAAAGGGCCAAATTCTGTTACCACTAATTTTTGGCCAAACTTTTGAATTTTCTTAGCAAATCTTAAAGTGCAAATATCTCGTTAAATAAGCCAAGTAGAAGGAAAAGGGCGAACTTTTGTTATCACTAATTTTTGGCCAAAATTTTAAATTTCCTTAGCAAAACTTAAAATGCAAATATCTCGTTAAATAAGCCCCGTAGAAGGAAAAGGGCGAACTTTTGTTATCACTAATTTTTGGCCAAACTTTTGAATTTTCTTAGCAAAACTTAAAATGCAAATATCTCGTTAAATAAGCCCCGTAGAAGGAAAAGGGCGAAATTTTGTTATAACTAATTTTTGGCCAAACTTTTGAATTTTTTTAGCAAAACTTAAAATGCAAATATCTCGTTAAATAAGCCCCGTAGAAGGAAAAGGGCGAACTTTTGTTATCATTAATTTTTGGCCAAAATTTTTAATTTCCTTAGCAAAACTTCAAATGCAAATATCTCGTTAAATAAGCCCCGTAGAAGGAAAAGGGCGAAATTTTGTTATCACTAATTTTTGGCCAAACTTTTGAATTTTTTTAGCAAAACTTAAAATGCAAATATCTCGTTAAATAAGCCCCGTAGAAGGAAAAGGGCGAAATTTTGTTATAACTAATTTTTGGCCAAACTTTTGAATTTTCTTAGCAAAACTTAAAATGCAAATATCTCGTTAAATAAGCCCCATAGAAGGAAAAGGGCGAAATTTTGTTATCACTAATTTTTGGCCAAAATTTTTAATTTCCTTAGCAAAACTTCAAATGCAAATATCTCGTTAAATAAGCCCCGTAGAAGGAAAAGGGCGAAATTTTGTTATCATTAATTTTTGGCCAAAATTTAGCAAAACTTAAAATGCAAATATCTCGTTAAATAAGCCCCGTAGAAGGAAAAGGGCGAAATTTTGTTATCACTAATTTTTTGGCCAAAATTTTGAATTTTCTTAGCAAATCTTAAAGTGCAAATATCTCGTTAAATAAGCCCCGTAGAAGGAAAAGGGCCAAATTTTGTTATAACTAATTTTTGGCCAAACTTTTGAATTTTCTTAGCAAAACTTAAAATGCAAATATCTCGTTAAATAAAGGGCGAAATTTTGTTATCACTAATTTTTGGCCAAAATTTAGCAAAACTAAAAATGCAAATATCTCGTTAAATAAGCCCCGCAGAAGGAAAAGGGCGAAATTTTGTTATCACTAATTTCTGGCCAAAATTTTGAATTTCCTTAGCAAAACTTAAAATGCACATATCTCGTTAAATAAGCCCGGCAGAAGTAAAAGGGCGAAATTTTGTTATCACCAATTTTTGGCCAAAAATTTTGAATTTCCTTAGCAAAACTTAAAATGCAAATATCTCGTTAAATAAGCCCCGCAGAAGGAAAAGGGCGAAATTTTGTTATCACTAATTTTTGGCCAAAATTTAGCAAAACTTAAAATGCAAATATCTCGTAAGATAAGCGCCGTAGAAGGAAAAGGGCGAAATTTTGTTATCACTAATTTTTGGCCAAAATTTGGCAAAACTTAAAATGCAAATATCTCGTTAAATAGACCCCGTAGAAGGAAAAGGGCGAAATTTTGTTATCACTAATTTTTGGCCAAAATTTAGCAAAACTTAAAATGCAAATATCTCGTAAGTAAGCCCCGCAGAAGGAAAATGGCGAAATTTTGTTATCACTAATTTTTGGCCAAAATTTTGATTTTCCTTAGCAAAACTTAAAATGCAAATATCTCGTTAAATAAGCCCCGTAGAAGGAAAAGGGCGAAATTTTGTTATCACTAATTTTTGGCCAAAATTTTGAATTTCCTTAGCAAAACTTAAAATGCAAATATCTCGTTAAATAAGCGCCGTAGAAGGAAAATGGCGAAATTTTGTCATCACTAATTTTTGGCCAAAATTTAGCAAAACTTAAAATGCAAATATCTCGTTAAATAAGCCCCGTAGAGGGAAAAGGGCGAAATTTTGTTATCACTAATTTTTGGCCAAAATTTAGCAAAACTTAAAATGCAAATATCTCGTTAAATAAGCCCCGTAGAAGGAAAAGGGCGAAATTTTGTTATCACTAATTTTTGGCCAAATTTAGCAAAACTTAAAATGCAAATATCTCGTTAAATAAGCCCCGCAGAAGGAAAAGGGCGAAATTTTGTTATCACTAATTGTTGGCCAAAATTTTGATTTTCCTTAGCAAAACTTAAAATGCAAATATCTCGTTAAATAAGCCCCGTAGAAGGAAAAGGGCGAAATTTTGTTATCACTAATTTTTGGCCAAAATTTTGAATTTCCTTAGCAAAACTTAAAATGCAAATATCTCGTTAAATAAGCCCCGTAGAGGGAAAAGGGCGAAATTTTGTTATCACTAATTTTTGGCCAAAATTTAGCAAAACTTAAAATGCAAATATCTCGTTAAATAAGCCCCGTAGAAGGAAAAGGGCGAAATTTTGTTATCACTAATTTTTGGCCAAAATTTAGCAAAACTTAAAATGCAAATATCTCGTTAAATAAGCCCCGTAGAAGGAAAAGGGCGAAATTTTGTTATCACTAATTTTTGGCCAAATTTAGCAAAACTTAAAATGCAAATATCTCGTTAAATAAGCCCCGCAGAAGGAAAAGGGCGAAATTTTGTTATCACTAATTTTTGGCCAAAATTTTTAATTTCCTTAGCAAAAATTCAAATGCAAATATCTCGTTAAATAAGCCCCGTAGAAGGAAAAGGGCGAAATTTTGTTATCACTAATTTTTGGCCAAAATTTAGCAAAACTTAAAATGCAAATATCTCGTTAAATAAGCCCCGTAGAAGGAAAAGGGCGAAATTTTGTTATCACTAATTTTTGGCCAAAATTTAGCAAAACTTAAAATGCAAATATCTCGTTAAATAAGCCCCGCAGAAGGAAAAGGGCGAAATTTTGTTATCACTAATTTTTGGCCAAAATTTTTAATTTCCTTAGCAAAACCTCAAATGCAAATATCTCGTTAAATAATCCCCGTAGAAGGAAAAGGGCGAAATTTTGTTATCACTAATTTTTGGCCAAAATTTAGCAAAACTTCAAATGCAAATATCTCGTTAAATAAGCCCCGTAGAAGGAAAAGGGCGAAATTTTGTTATCACTAATTTTTGGCCAAATTTTTGAATTTCCTTAGCAAAACTTAAAATGCAAATATCTCGTTAAATAAGCCCCGTAGAAGGAAAAGGGCGAAATTTTGTTATCACTAATTTTTGGCCAAAATTTAGCAAAACTTAAAATGCAAATATCTCGTTAAATAAGCCCCGTAGAAGGAAAAGGGCGAAAATTTGTTATCACTAATTTTTTGCCAAAATTTTGAATTTCCTTAGCAAAACTTAAAATGCAAATATCTCGGTAAATAAGCCCCGCAGAAGGAAAAGGGCGAAATTTTGTTATCACTAATTTTTGGCCAAAATTTTTAATTTCCTTAGCAAAACTTCAAATGCAAATATCTCGTTAAATAAGCCCCGTAGAAGGAAAAGGGCGACATTTTGTTATCACTAATTTTTGGCCAGAATTTAGCAAAACTTAAAATGCAAACATCTCGTTAAATAAGCCCCGCAGAAGGAAAAGGGCGAAATTTTGTTATCACTAAGTTTTGGCCAAAATTTTGAATTTCCTTAGCTAAACTTAAAATGCAAATATTTCGTTAAATAAGCCCCGCAGAAGGAAAAGGGCGAAATTTTGTTATCACTAATTTTTGGCCAAAATTTAGCAAAACTTAAAATGCAAATATCTCGTTAAATAAGCCCCGTAGAAGGAAAAGGGCGACATTTTGTTATCACTAATTTTTGGCCAAAATTTTAAATTTCCTTAGCTAATCTTAAAATGCAAATATTTGGTTAAATAAGCCCCGTAGAAGGAAAAGGGCGAAATTTTGTTATTACTAGTTTTGGCCAAAATTTTGAATTTCCTTAGCAAAACTTAAAATGCAAATATCTCTTTAAATAAGCCGTAGAAGGAAAAGGGCGACATTTTGTTATCACTAATTTTTGGCCAGAATTTAGCAAAACTTAAAATGCAAATATCTCGTTAAATAAGCCCCGCAGAAGGAAAAGGGCGAAATTTTGTTATCACTAATTTTTGGCCAAAATTTTGAATTTCCTTAGCAAAACTTCAAATGCAAATATCTCGTTAAATAAGCCCCGCAGAAGGAAAAGGGCGAAATTTTGTTATCACTAATTTTTGGCCAAAATTTTTAATTTCCTTAGCAAAACTTAAAATGCAAATATCTCGTTAAATAAGCCCCGCAGAAGGAAAAGGGCGAAATTTTGTTATCACTAATTTTTAGCCAAAATTTTTAATTTCCTTAGCAAAACTTCAAATGCAAATATCTCGCTAAATAAGCCCCGTAGAAGGAAAAGGGCGACATTTTGTTATCACTAATTTTTGGCCAGAATATAGCAAAACTTAAAATGCAAACATCTCGTTAAATAAGCCCCGCAGAAGGAAAAGGGCGAAATTTTGTTATCACTAATTTTTGGCCAAAATTTTGAATTTCCTTAGCTAAACTTCAAATGCAAATATCTCGATAAATAAGCCCCGTAGAAGGAAAAGGGCGAAATTTTGTTATCACTAATTTTTGGCCAAAATTTAGCAAAACTTAAAATGCAAATATCTCGTTAAATAAGCCCCGCAGAATGAAAAGGGCGAAATTTTGTTATCACTAATTTTTGGCCAAAATTTAGCTAAACTTAAAATGCAAATATTTCGTTTAATAAGCCCCGCAGAAGGAAAAGGGCGAAATTTTGTTATCACTAATTGTTGGCCAAAATTTTAAATTTCCTTAGCTAAACTTAAAATGCAAATATCTCGATAAATAAGCCCCGTAGAAGGAAAAGGGCGAAATTTTGTTATCACTAATTTTTGGCCAAAATTTAGCAAAACTTAAAATGCAAATATCTTGTTAAATAAGCCCCGTAGAAGGAAAAGGGCGAAATTTTGTTATCACTAATTGTTGGCCAAAATTTTGAATTTCCTTAGCTAAACTTCAAATGCAAATATCTCGATAAATAAGCCCCGTAGAAGGAAAAGGGCGAAATTTTGTTATCACTAATTTTTGGCCAAAATTTAGCAAAACTTAAAATGCAAATATCTCGTTAAATAAGCCCCGTAGAAGGAAAAGGGCTAAATTTTGTTATCACTAATTTTTGCCCAAAATTTAGCAAAACTTAAAATGCAAATATCTCGTTAAATAAGCCCCGCAGAATGAAAAGGGCGAAATTTTGTTATCACTAATTTTTGGCCAAAATTTTTAATTTCCTTAGCAAAACTTCAAATGCAAATATCTCGATAAATATGCCCCGTAGAAGGAAAAGGGCGAAATTTTGTTATCACTAATTTTTGGCCAAAATTTTTAATTTCCTTAGCAAAACTTCAAATGCAAATATCTCGTTAAATAAGCCCCGTAGAAGGAAAAGGGCGAAATTTTGTTATCACTAATTTTTGGCCAAATTTTTGAATTTCCTTAGCAAAACTTAAAATGCAAATATCTCGTTAAATAAGCCCCGTAGAAGGAAAAGGGCGAAATTTTGTTATCACTAATTTTTGGCCAAAATTTAGCAAAACTTAAAATGCAAATATCTCGTTAAATAAGCCCCGTAGAAGGAAAAGGGCGAAATTTTGTTATCACTAATTTTTGGCCAAAATTTTGAATTTCCTTAGCAAAACTTAAAATGCAAATATCTCGTTAAATAAGCCTCGCAGAAGGAAAAGGGCGAAATTTTGTTATCACTAATTTTTGGCCAAAATTTTTAATTTCCTTAGCCAAACTTCAAATGCAAATATCTCGTTAAATAAGCCCCGTAGAAGGAAAAGGGCGACATTTTGTTATCACTAATTTTTGGCCAGAATTTAGCAAAACTTAAAATGCAAATATCTCGTTAAATAAGCCTCGCAGAAGGAAAAGGGCGAAATTTTGTTATCACTAATTTTTGGCCAAAATTTTTAATTTCCTTAGCCAAACTTCAAATGCAAATATCTCGTTAAATAAGCCCCGTAGAAGGAAAAGGTCGAAATTTTGTTATCACTAATTTTTATTATTATGTTATCACTAATTTTTGGCCAAAATTTAGCAAAACTTAAAATGCAAATATCTCGTTAAATAAGCCCCGCAGAAGGAAAAGGGAGAAATTTTGTTATCATTAATTTTTGGCCAAAATTTTTAATTTCCTTAGCAAAACTTCAAATGCAAATATCTCGTTAAATAAGCCGCGTAGAAGGAAAAGGGCGAAATTTTGTTATCACTAATTTTTGGCCAAAATTTTGAATTTCCCTAGCAAAACATAAAATGCAAATATCTCGTTAAATAAGCCCCGTAGAAGGAAAAGGGCGAAATTATGTTATCACTAACTTTTGGCCAAAATTTAGCAAAACTTAAAATGCAAATATCTCGTTAAATAAGCCCCGCAGAAGGAAACGGGCGAAATTTTGTTATCACTAATTTTTGGACAAAATTTTTAATTTCCTTAGCAAAACTTCAAATGCAAATATCTCGTTAAATAAGCCCCCTAGAAGGAAAAGGGCGACATTTTGTTATCACTAATTTTTGGCCAGAATTTAGCAAAACTTAAAATGCAAACATCTCGTTAAATAAGCCCCGCAGAAGGAAAAGGGCGAAATTTTGTTATCACTAAGTTTTGGCCAAAATTTAGCAAAACTTAAAATGCAAATATCTCGTTAAATAAGCCCCGCAGAAGGAAAAGGGCGAAATTTTGTTGTCACTAATTTTTGGCCAACATTTTGAATTTCCTTAGCAAAACTTAAAATGCAAATATCTCGTTAAATAAGCCCCGTAGAAGGAAAAGGGCGACATTTTGTTATCACTAATTTTTGGCCAAAATTTTGAATTTCCTTAGCAAAACTTAAAATGCAAATATCTCGTTAAATAAGCCCCGTAGAAGGAAAAGGGCGAAATTTTGTTGTCACTAATTTTTGGCCAAAATTTAGCAAAACTTAAAATGCAAATATCTCGTTAAATAAGCCCCGCAGAAGGAAAAGGGCGAAATTTTGTTATCACTAATTTTTGGCCAAACTTAAAATGCAAATATCTCGTTAAATAAGCCCCGTGGAAGGAAAAGGGCGAAATTTTGTTATCACTAATTTTTTGCCAAAATTTTGATATTCCTTAGCAAAACTTAAAATGCAAATATCTCGTTAAATAAGCCCCGTAGAAGGAAAAGGGTGAAATTTTGTTATCACTAATTTTTGGCCAAAATTTAAAATGCAAATATCTCGTTAAATAGGCCGCGTAGAAGGAAAAGTGCGAAATTTTGTTATCACTAATTTTTGACCAAAATTTTGAATTTCCTTAGCAAAATTTAAAATGCAAATATCTCGTTAAATAAGCCCCGTAGAAGGAAAAAAGCGAAATTTTGTTATCACTAATTTTTAGCAAAAATTTTGAATTTCCTTAGCAAAACTTAAAATGCAAATATCTCGTTAAATAAGCCCCGCAGAAGGAAAAGGGCGAAATTTTGTTATCACTAATTTTTGGCCAATATTTTGAATTTCCTTAGCAAAACTTAAAATGCAAATATCTCGTTAAATAAGCCCCGTAGAAGGAAAAGGGCGAAATTTTGTTATCACTAATTTTGAATTTCCTTAGCAAAACTTAAAATGCAAATATCTCGTTAAATAAGCCCCGTAGAAGGAAAAGGGCGAAATTTTGTTATCACTTATTTTTGGCCAAAATTTAGCAAAACTTAAAATGCAAATATCTCGTTAAATAAGCCCCGTAGATGGAAAAGGGCGAAATTTTGTTAACACTAATTTTTGGCCAAACTTTAGCAAAACTTAAAATGCAAATATCTCGTTAAATAAGCCCCGTAGAAGGAAAAGGGTGAAATTTTGTTATCACTAATTTTTGGCCAAAATTTAGCAAAATTTAAAATGCAAATATCTCGTTAAATAGACCCCGTAGAAGGAAAAGTGCGAAATTTTGTTGTCACTAATTTTTGACCAAAATTTTGAATTTCCTTAGCAAAATTTAAAATGCAAATATCTCGTTAAATAAGCCCCGTAGAAGGAAAAAAGCGAAATTTTGTTATCACTAATTTTTGGCAAAAATTTTGAATTTCCTTAGCAAAACTTAAAATGCAAATATCTCGTTAAGTAAGCCCCGTAGAAGGAAAAGGGCGAAATTTTGTTATCACTAATTTTTGGCCAAAATTTTGAATTTCCTTAGCAAAACTTAAAATGCAAATATCTCGTTAAATAAGCCCCGTAGAAAGAAAAGGGCGAAATTTTGTTATCACTAATTTTTGGCCAAAATTTTTAATTTCCTTAGCAAAACCTAAAATGCAAATATCTCGTTAAATAAGCCCCGTAGAAGGAAACGGGCGAAATTTTGTTATCACTTATTTTTGGCCAAAATTTAGCAAAACTTAAAATGCAAATATCTCGTTAAATAAGCCCCGTAGAAGGAAAAGGTCAAAATTATGTTATCACTAATTTTTGGCCAAAATTTAGCTAAACTTAGAACGCAAATATCTCGTTAAATAAGCCCCGCAGAAGGAAAAGGGCGAAATTTTGTTATCACTAATTTTTGGCCAATATTTTGAATATCCTTAGCAAAACTTAAAATGCAAATATCTCGTTAAATAAGCCCCGTAGAAGGAAAAGTGCGAAATTTTGTTATCACTTATTTTTGGCCAAAATTTAGCAAAACTTAAAATGCAAATATCTCGTTAAATAAGCCCCGTAGATGGAAAAGGGCGAAATTTTGTTATCACTAATTTTTGGCCAAACTTTAGCAAAACTTAAAATGCAAATATCTCGTTAAATAAGCCCCGTAGAAGGAAAAGGGCGAAATTTTGTTATCACTAATTTTTTGCCAAAATTTTGATATTCCTTAGCAAAACTTAAAATGCAAATATCTCGTTAAATAAGCCCCGTAGAAGGAAAAGGGCGAAATTTTGTTATCACTAATTTTTGGCCAAAATTTAGCAAAATTTAAAATGCAAATATCTCGTTAAATAGGCCCCGTAGAAGGAAAAGTGCGAAATTTTGTTATCACTAATTTCTGACCAAAATTTTGAATTTCCTTAGCAAAATTTAAAATGCAAATATCTCGTTAAATAAGCCCCGTAGAAGGAAAAAACGAAATTTTGTTATCACTAATTTTTGGCCAAAATTTTTAATTTCCTTAGCAAAACTTAAAATGCAAATATCTCGTTAAATAAGCCCCGTGAAAGGAAAAGGGCGAAATTTTGTTATCACTAATTTTTGGCCAAAATTTAGCAAAACTTAAAATGCAAATATCTCGATAAATAAGCCCCGCAGAAGGAAAAGGGCGAAATTTTGTTATCACTAATTTTTGGCCAATATTTTGAATATCCTTAGCAAAACTTAAAATGCAAATATCTCGTTAAATAAGCCCCGTAGAAGGAAAAGGGCGAAATTATGTTATCACTAATTTTTGGCAAAAATTTAGCAAAACTTAAAATGCAAATATCTCGTTAAATAAGCCCCGCAGAAGGAAAAGGGCGAAATTTTGTTATCACTAATTTTTGGCCAAAATTTTTAATTTCCTTAGCAAAACTTAAAATGCAAATATCTCGTTAAATAAGCCCCGAAGAAGGAAACGGGCGAAATTTTGTTATCACTAATTTTTGGCCAAAATTTAGAATTTCCTTAGCAAAACTTAAAATGCAAATATCTCGTTAAATAAGCCCCGTAGAAGGAAAAGGGCGAAATTTTGTTATCACTTATTTTTGGCCAAAATTTAGCAAAACTTAAAATGCAAATATCTCGTTAAATAAGCCCCGTAGATGGAAAAGGGCGAAATTTTGTTATCACTAATTTTTGGCCAAACTTTAGCAAAACTTAAAATGCAAATATCTCGTTAAATAAGCCCCGTGGAAGGAAAAGGGCGAAATTTTATTATCACTAATTTTTTGCCAAAATTTAGCAAAATTTAAAATGCAAATATCTCGTTAAATAGGCCCCGTAGAAGGAAAAGTGCGAAATTTTGTTATCACTAATTTTTGACCAAAATTTTGAATTTCCTTAGCAAAATTTAAAATGCAAATATCTCGTTAAATAAGCCCCGTAGAAGGAAAAAAGTGAAATTTTGTTATCACTAATTTTTGGCAAAAATTTTGAATTTCCTTAGCAAAACATAAAATGCAAATATCTCGTTAAATAAGCCCCGTAGAAGGAAAAGGGCGAAATTTTGTTATCACTAATTTTTTGCCAAAATTTAGCAAAACTTAAAATGCAAATATCTCGTTAAATAAGCCCCGTAGAAGGAAAAGGGTGAAATTTTGTTATCACTAATTTTTGGCCAAAATTTAGCAAAATTTAAAATGCAAATATCTCGTTAAATAGGCCCCGTAGAAGGAAAAGTGCGAAATTTTGTTATCACTAATTTTTGGCAAAAATTTTGGATTTCCTTAGCAAAACTTAAAATGCAAATATCTCGTTAAATAAGCCCCGTAGAAGGAAAAGGGCGAAATTTTGTTATCACTAATTTTTGGCCAAAATTTTGAATTTCCTTAGCAAAACTTAAAATGCAAATATCTCGTTAAATAAGCCCCGTAGAAAGAAAAGGGCGAAATTTTGTTATCACTAATTTTTGGCCAAAATTTTTAATTTCCTTAGCAAAACTTAAAATGCAAATATCTCGTTAAATAAGCCCCGTAGAAGGAAACGGGCGAAATTTTGTTATCACTTATTTTTGGCCAAAATTTAGCAAAACTTAAAATGCGAATCGTTAAATAAGCCCCGTAGAAGGAAAAGGTCAAAATTATGTTATCACTAATTTTTGGCCAAAATTTTTAATTTCCTTAGCAAAACTTAAAATGCAAATATCTCGTTAAATAAGCCCCGTAGAAGGAAACGGGCGAAATTTTGTTATCACTAATTTTTGGCCAAAATTTTGAATTTCCTTAGCAAAACTTAAAATGCAAATATCTCGTTAAATAAGCCCCGTAGAAAGAAAAGGGCGAAAGTTTGTTATCACTAATTTTTGGCCAAAATTTTTAATTTCCTTAGCAAAACTTAAAATGCAAATATCTCGTTAAATAAGCTCCGTAGAAGGAAACGGGCGAAATTTTGTTATCACTAATTTTTGGCCAAAATTTAGCTAAACTTAAAACGCAAATATCTCGTTAAATAAGCCCCGCAGAAGGAAAAGGGCGAAATTTTGTTATCACTAATTTTTGGCCAAAATTTTATCTCGTTAAATAAGCCCCGTAGAAGGAAAAGGGCGAAATTTTGTTATCACTTATTTTTGGCCAAAATTTAGCAAAACTTAAAATGCAAATATCTCGTTAAATAAGCCCCGTAGATGGAAAAGGGCGAAATTTTGTTATCACTAATTTTTTGCCAAAATTTTGATATTCCTTAGCAAAACTTAAAATGCAAATATCTCGTTAAATAGGCCCCCATAGAAGGAAAAGTGCGAAATTTTGTTATCACTAATTTTTGACTAAAATTAAACTTAAAATGCAAATATCTCGTTAAATAAGCCACGTAGAAGGAAAAGGGCGAAATTTTGTTATCACTAATTTTTGGCCAAAATTTTGAATTTCCTTAGCAAAACTTAAAATGCAAATATCTCGTTAAATAAGCCCCGTAGAAAGAAAAGGGCGAAATTTTGTTATCACTAATTTTTGGCCAAAATTTTTAATTTCCTTAGCAAAACTTAAAATGCAAATATCTCGTTAAATAAGCCCCGTAGAAGGAAACGGGCGAAATTTTGTTATCACTTATTTAGCAAAACTTAAAATGCAAATATCTCGTTAAATAAGCCCCGTAGAAGGAAAAGGTCAAAATTATGTTATCACTAATTTTTGGCCAAAATTTAGCTAAACTTAAAACGCAAATATCTCGTTAAATAAGCCCCGCAGAAGGAAAAGGGCGAAATTTTGTTATCACTAATTTTTGGCCAATATTTTGAATATCCTTAGCAAAACTTAAAATGCAAATATCTCGTTAAATAAGCCACGTAGAAGGAAAAGGGCGAAATTTTGTTATCACTAATTTTTTGCCAAAATTTTGATATTCCTTAGCAAAACTTAAAATGCAAATATCTCGTTAAATAAGCCCCGTAGAAGGAAAAGGGTGAAATTTTGTTATCACTAATTTTTGGCCAAAATTTTGAATTTCCTTAGCAAAACTTAAAATGCAAATATCTCGTTAAATAAGCCCCGTAGAAGAAAAAGGGCGAAATTTTGTTATCACTAATTTTTTGCCAAAATTTTGATATTCCTTAGCAAAACTTAAAATGCAAATATCTCGTTAAATAAGCCCCGTAGAAGGAAAAGGGTGAAATTTTGTTATCACTAATTTTTGGCCAAAATTTAGCAAAATTTAAAATGCAAATATCTCGTTAAATAGGCCCCGTAGAAGGAAAAGTGCGAAATTTTGTTATCACTAATTTTTGGCCAAAATTTTGTTATCACTAATTTTTGACCAAAATTTTGAATTTCCTTAGCAAAACTTAAAATGCAAATATCTCGTTAAAGAAGGCCCGTAGAAGGAAAAGGGCGAAATTTTGTTATCACTAATTTTTGTCCAAAATTTTGAATTTCCTTAGCAAAATTTAAAATGCAAATATCTCTTTAAATAAGCCCCGTAGAAGGAAACGGGCGAAATTTTGTTATCACTACTTTTTCCAAAATTTTGAATTTCCTTAGCAAAACTTAAAATGCAATTATCTCGTTAAATAAGCCCCGTAGAAGGAAAAGGGCGAATTTTTGTTATCACTACTTTTTGGCCAAAATTTTGAATTTCCTTAGCAAAACTTAAAATGCAAATATCTCGTTAAATAAGCTCCGTAGAAGAAAAAGGGCGAAATTTTGTTATCACTAATTTTTGGCCAAAATTTTGAATTTCCTTAGCAAAACTTAAAATGCAAATATCTTGTTAAATAAGCCCCGTAAAAGGAAAAGGGCGAATATTTGTTATCACTACTTTTTGGCCAAAATTTTGAATTTCCTTAGCAAAACTTAAAATGCAAATATCTTGTTAAATAAGCTCCGTAGAAGAAAAAGGGCGAAATTTTGTTATCACTAATTTTTGGCCAAAATTTTGAATTTCCTTAGCAAAACTTAAAATGCAAATATCTTGTTAAATAAGCCCCGTAGAAGAAAAAGGGCGAAATTTTGTTATCACTAATTTTTGGCCAAAATTTTGAATTTCCTTAGCAAAACTTAAAATGCAAATATCTTGTTAAATAAGCCCCGTAAAAGGAAAAGGGCGAATATTTGTTATCACTACTTTTTGGCCAAAATTTTGAATTTCCTTATCAAAACTTAAAATGCAAATATCTTGTTAAATAAGCCCCGTAGAAGAAAAAGGGCGAAATTTTGTTATCACTAATTTTTGGCCAAAATTTTGAATTTCCTTAGCAAAACTTAAAATGCAAATATCTCGTTAAATAAGTCCCGTAGAAGGAAAAGGGCGAATATTTGTTATCACTACTTTTTGGCCAAAATTTTGAATTTCCTTAGCAAAACTTAAAATGCAAATATCTTGTTAAATAAGCCCCGTAAAAGGAAAAGGACGAATATTTGTTATCACTACTTTTTGGCCAAAATTTTGAATTTCCTTAGCAAAACTTAAAATGCAAATATCTTGTTAAATAAGCCCCGTAAAAGGAAAAGGACGAATATTTGTTATCACTACTTTTTGGCCAAAATTTTGAATTTCCTTAGCAAAACTTAAAATGCAAATATCTTGTTAAATAAGCCCCGTAGAAGAAAAAGGGCGAATATTTGTTATCACTACTTTTTGGCCAAAATTTTGAATTTCCTTAGCAAAACTTAAAATGCAAATATCTTGTTAAAATGCAAATATCTCGTTAAATAAGCCCCGTAAAAGGAAAAGGGCGAATATTTGTTATCACTACTTTTTGGCCAAAATTTTGAATTTCCTTAGCAAAACTTAAAATGCAAATATCTTGTTAAATAAGCCCCGTAGAAGAAAAAAGGCGAAATTTTGTTATCACTAATTTTTGGCCAAAATTTTGAATTTCCTTAGCAAAACTTAAAATGCAAATATCTCGTTAAATAAGCCCCGTAGAAGGAAAAGGACGAATATTTGTTATCACTACTTTTTGGCCAAAATTTTGAATTTCCTTAGCAAAACTTAAAATGCAAATATCTTGTTAAATAAGCCCCGTAGAAGAAATAGGGCGAAATTTTGTTATCACTAATTTTTGGCCAAAATTTTGAATTTCCTTAGCAAAACTTAAAATGCAAATATCTTGTTAAATAAGCCCCGTAGAAGAAAAAGGGCGAAATTTTGTTATCACTAATTTTTGGCCAAAATTTTGAATTTCCTTAGCAAAACTTAAAATGCAAATATCTCGTTAAATAAGCCCCGTAAAAGGAAAAGGGCGAATATTTGTTATAACTACTTTTTGGCCAAAATTTTGAATTTCCTTAGCAAAACTTAAAATGCAAATATCTTGTTAAATAAGCCCCGTAAAAGGAAAAGGGCGAATATTTGTTATAACTACTTTTTGGCCAAAATTTTGAATTTCCTTAGCAAAGCTTAAAATGCAAATATCTTGTTAAATAAGCCCCGTAGAAGGAAAAGGGCGAATTTTTGTTATCACTACTTTTTGGCCAAATTTTGAATTTCCTTAGCAAAACTTAAAATGCAAATATCTCGTTAAATAAGCCCCGTAGAAGGAAATGGGCGAAATTTTGTTATCACTAATTTTTGGCGAAAATTTTGAATTTCCTTAGCAAAACTTAAAATGCAAATATCTCGTTAAATAAGCCCCGTAAAAGGAAAAGGGCGAATATTTGTTATCACTACTTTTTGGCCAAAATTTTGAATTTCCTTAGCAAAACTTAAAATGCAAATATCTCGTTAGATAAGCCCCGTAGAAGGAAAAGGGCGAAATTTGTTATCTCTAATTTTTGGTCAAAATTTTGAATTTCCTTAGCAAAACTTAAAATGCAAATATCTTGTTAAATAAGCCCCGTGGAAGAAAAAGGGCGAAATTTTGTTATCACTAATTTTTGGCCAAAATTTTGAATTTCCTTAGCAAAACTTAAAATGCAAATATCTCGTTAAATAAGCCCCGTAAAAGGAAAAGGACGAATATTTGTTATCACTACTTTTTGGCCAAATTTTGAATTTCCTTAGCAAAACTTAAAATGCAAATATCTCGTTAGATAAGCCCCGTAAAAGGAAAAGAGCGAATATTTGTTATCACTACTTTTTGGCCAAAATTTTGAATTTCCTTAGCAAAACTTAAAATGCAAATATCTCGTTAGATAAGCCCCGTAGAAGGAAAAGGGCGAAATTTGTTATCACTAATTTTTGGCCAAAATTTTGAATTTCCTTAGCAAAACTTAAAATGCAAATATCTCGTTAAATAAGCCCCGTAAAAGGAAAAGGGCGAATATTTGTTATCACTACTTTTTGGCCAAAATTTTGAATTTCCTTAGCAAAACTTAAAATGCAAATATCTTGTTAAATAAGCCCCGTAGAAGAAAAAGGGCGAAATTTTGTTATCACTAATTTTTGGCCAAAATTTTGAATTTCCTTAGCAAAACTTAAAATGCAAATATCTCGTTAAATAAGCCCCGTAAAAGGAAAAGGGCGAATATTTGTTATCACTACTTTTTGGCCAAAATTTTGAATTTCCTTAGCAAAACTTAAAATGCAAATATCTCGTTAGATAAGCCCCGTAGAAGGAAAGGGCGAAATTTGTTATCACTAATTTTTGGCCAAAATTTTGAATTTCCTTAGCAAAACTTAAAATGCAAATATCTCGTTAAATAAGCCCCGTAAAAGGAAAAGGGCGAATATTTGTTATCACTACTTTTTGGCCAAAATTTTGAATTTCCTTAGCAAAACTTAAAATGCAAATATCTTGTTAAATAAGCCCCGTAGAAGAAAAAGGGCGAAATTTTGTTATCACTAATTTTTGGCCAAAATTTTGAATTTCCTTAGCAAAACTTAAAATGCAAATATCTCGTTAAATAAGCCCCGTAAAAGGAAAAGGGCGAATATTTGTTATCACTACCCTTTGGCCAAAATTTTGAATTTCCTTAGCAAAACTTAAAATGCAAATATCTCGTTAGATAAGCCCCGTAGAAGGAAAAGGCGAAATTTGTTATCACTAATTTTTGGCCAAAATTTTGAATTTCCTTAGCAAAACTTAAAATGCAAATATCTCGTTAAATAAGCCCCGTAAAAAGAAAAGGGCGAATATTTGTTATCACTACTTTTTGGCCAACATTTTGAATTTCCTTAGCAAAACTTAAAATGCAAATATCTTGTTAAATAAGCCCCGTAGAAGAAAAAGGGCGAAATTTTGTTATCACTAATTTTTGGCCAAAATTTTGAATTTCCTTAGCAAAACTTAAAATGCAAATATCTCGTTAAATAAGCCCCGTAAAAGGAAAAGGGCGATTATTTGTTATCACTACTTTTTGGCCAAAATTTTGAATTTCCTTAGCAAAACTTAAAATGCAAATATCTCGTTAGATAAGCCCCGTAGAAAGAAAAGGGCGAAATTTGTTATCACTAATTTTTGGCCAAAATTTTGAATTTCCTTAGCAAAACTTAAAATGCAAATATCTCGTTAGATAAGCCCCGTAGAAGGAAAAGGGCGAAATTTTTTATCACTAATTTTTGGCCAAAATTTTGAATTTCCTTAACAAAACTTAAAATGCAAATATCTCGATAAATAAGCCCCGTAAAAGGAAAAGGGCGAATATTTGTTATCACTACTTTTTGGCCAAAATTTTGAATTTCCTTAGCAAAACTTAAAATGCAAATATCTTGTTAAATAAGCCCCGTAGAAGAAAAAGGGCGAAATTTTGTTATCACTAATTTTTGGCCAAAATTTTGAATTTCCTTAGCAAAACTTAAAATGCAAATATCTCGTTAAATAAGCCCCGTAAAAGGAAAAGGGCGAATATTTGTTATCACTACTTTTTGGCCAAAATTTTGAATTTCCTTAGCAAAACTTAAAATGCAAATATCTCGTTAGATAAGCCCCGTAGAAGGAAAAGGCGAAATTTGTTATCACTAATTTTTGGCCAAAATTTTGAATTTCCTTAGCAAAACTTAAAATGCAAATATCTCGTTAAATAAGCCCCGTAAAAGGAAAAGGGCGATTATTTGTTATCACTACTTTTTGGCCAAAATTTTGAATTTCCTTAGCAAAACTTAAAATGCAAATATCTCGTTAGATAAGCCCCGTAGAAAGAAAAGGGCGAAATTTGTTATCACTAATTTTTGGCCAAAATTTTGAATTTCCTAAGCTGAACTTAAAATGCAAATATCTCGTTAAATAAGCCCCGTAAAAGGAAAAGGGCGAAATTTGTTATCACTAATTTTTGGCCAAAATTTTGAATTTCCTTAGCAAAACTTAAAATGCAAATATCTCGTTAAATAAGCCCCGTAAAAGGAAAAGGGCGATTATTTGTTATCACTACTTTTTGGCCAAAATTTTGAATTTCCTTAGCAAAACTTAAAATGCAAATATCTCGTTAGATAAGCCCCGTAGAAGGAAAAGGGCGAAATTTGTTATCACTAATTTTTGGCCAAAATTTTGAATTTCCTTAGCAAAACTTAAAATGCAAATATCTCGTTAAATAAGCCCCGTAAAATAAAATGGCGAAATTTTGTTATCACTCATTTTTGGCCAAAATTTAGCAAAACTTAAACTGCAAATATCTCGATAAATAAGCCCCGTAGAAGGAAAAGGGCGAAATTTTGTTATCACAAATATTTGGCCAAAATTTAACAATACTTAAAATGCAAATATCTCGTTAAATAAGCCCCGTAGAAGGAAAAGGGCGACATTTTGTTACCACTAATTTTTGAGCAAAATTTTGAATTTCCTTAGCAAAACTTAAAATGCAAATATCTCGTTAAATAAGCCCCGTAGAAGGAAAAGGGCGAAATTTTGGTATCACTAATTTTTGGCCAAAAATTATCAAAACTTAAAATGCAAATATCTCGTTAAATAAGCCCCGTAAAAGAAAATGGCGAAATTTTGTTATCACTCATTTTTTTTCGAGATTCTTTATTTGCAATCTATTTAGAAGGAAAATATTCAGCAAATTGTATAAAAACTTACAAATAACAGTTTTGCTAAGCTCCAGCGAACTTATCAAAAAATTTAACATTGTTGCATTTGTAAATAACACATTAAAATAAATAATAAGTTTTTAGATAATTTTAAAATTTTTACTAAGATTTAATGTAAATATGTGGTAGTTATGTAATAAAGGGCAAATCAAAGACAAATATATTATATTATAAATAATAAGTTTTTAGATAATTTTAAAATTTTTACTAAGATTTAATGTAAATATGTGGTAGTTATGTAATAAAGGGCAAATCAAAGACAAATCGCAAATCGTTTCAGTCTTTTAGATTCATTGCTGTCATCTAAAAGTGTTATGGCCAATAAATTCGAATGTAGACTCAATCTTTTGAGGTAATTCGTGCTATATCTCCTAATCTCGTTTTTAACTTGGGAGACATCGAGATCTTTATGTATGTTATTATTATTTACAAATCGAGGAGAATTAGTGATTAGTCTTAATGTTTTGGATTGATATCTTTGTAGAATTTCGACATTTGAATTACTTGCTGTCCCCCATAGTTCTATTCCGTATGTCCAGACCGGTTTTAATGTGGTTTTATAAAGAACCACTTTGTTCTCCAAACTTAGTTCAGATTTTGGACCTAAAAGCCAAAACATCCGCTTTGTCTTAATCTCTAGTTGTTGCCTTTTCAATTTAATGTGCAGTTTCCATGTTAATCGTCTATCTAAATTTAGACCTAGATATTTGACAAGATCTGATGAAGGAATAGTGAATCCGTTTAGCATCACCGGTGGGCAATCCCCTTTCCTAAGGGAGAAAGTAACATGTGTAGATTTTTCAGGATTGACTTTGATATCCCACTTTTTCAGCCACGATTGAGTCGCGTCAAGATGTTTTTGTATCAAATTGGAAGCTTCCACGGGTGATTTATGAACGCCCAATATGGCTGTATCGTCAGCGTACGTTGCTATGGTTACATCATCGTTCGTGGGGAAGTCGAATGTAAATATTGTATACAAAACTGGACCCAAAACACTGCCCTGAGGAACTCCGGATTTTATTAAACCAATTTCCGAGTCTTCATCATTTATATTTACGTAAAATCTCCTTTCTTCTAGATATGATCTCATCAGTAGATAAAAAGGTGTAGGTAAGAGTGATTTTAGTTTATATAATAATCCAACGTGCCACACTCTGTCGAAAGCTTGTTTTACATCTAGAAATATCGACGAACAGTACTGTTTATTTTCAAGACAATCCCTTATAGGTTTGACTATTCTGTGGCATTGTTCTGAAGTCCCGTGTCCATGTCTAAATCCAAATTGGTGGTCAGGGATAATGTTTAATATTTCCAGAACGGGGAGAAGTCTTTTCTGGAGAAGTCTTTCGAATAGCTTGGAGATTATAGGTAATAAACTTATTGGTCTATATGAAGCGATATCGTTTTCTTGTTTATTGGGTTTCAGTACCATAATAATTTTTTCAAACTTCCATTGTGTGGGAAAGTGGCTCAACCTTAGCACAGAATCTATATATATAAGAGAGTGTCTGTTTGTGGGTTTGTTTGTTTGTTCCGCATAGACGTCTAAACGGCTTGACCGATCATCTTGAAATTTTCACAGAATGTACATGTGTAGGGGGTGCTGAAAATTTTCGATATATCAAGTGGGCGTGGACCCGCCCATATGGGTCAAATTTTGGTATTGAGAAAATTTTTTAGCTAGAGTGCTGAAATTTCGTGTGTATGCATTTAGTGGCAGAATATGAGAATTTTCCAAAAATGGGCGGAATCGGACCAATGGGCGTGACCCCGCCCATATAAGCCAAATTTTGAAATTTAGATATTTTGCACAATTTGCTAGCGAGAGTGCTGGAATGTTATGTATATGTATATGGTGGCAGTCTACGTGATGGCTCCAAAAATGGGCGGGATCTGACCAATGGGCGTGGCCCCACCCACATAGACCTAATTTTGAAATTTTGATATCTTGCACAATTTGCTAGCGGGAGTGCTACAATGTTGCGTACATGTATCTGGTGGCATTCTACGTAATTGGTCAAAAATGGGCGGGAACGGACCAATGGGCGTGGCCCCGCCCATGTAAGCCAAATTTTGAAATTGATATATCTTGCACAATTTGTTAGTTAGAGTGTTGTAATGTTGTACATATGTATCTGATGCCAGTCCAAGTGATTGATCTAAAAACGGGCGGGATCGAACCAATGGGCGTGGCACCGCCCATATAAGCCAAATTTTAAAAATATGATATCTTGCACAATTTGTTAGCGAGAGACCTGGAATTTTGTGTATATATCCGTTGGCGATCTACGTGATTGGTCAAAAAATGGGCGGGTTCGGACCAATAGGCGTGGCCCGCCCACATTGACCAAATTTTGAAATTTTGATATCTTGCACAATTTGTTAGCGGGAGTGCTGCAATGTTGCGTATATGCATCTAGTGGCATTCTACGTAATTGGTCAAAAAAATGGGCGGGATCGGACCAATGGGCTTGGCCCCGCCCATATAAGCCAAATTTTGAAATTGATATAACTTGCACAATATGTTAGCGAGAGTGCTGGAATTTTGTGTATATGTATATGGTGCAGTCTGCGTGATTGGTCCAAAAATGGGCGGGATCAGCCCAATGGGCGTGGCCCCGCCCACATAGACCAAATTTTGATATCTTGCACAATTTGCTATCGGGAGTGCTGCAATGTTGTGTATATGTATCTGGTGGCATTCTACGTAATTGGTCAGAAAATGGGCGGGATCGGACCAATGGGCGTGGCCCCGCCCTTATAAGCCAAATTTCGAAATTGATATATCTTGCACAATTTTTTATCTAGATTGCTGTAATGTTGTACATATGTATCTGGTGACAGTCCACGTGATTGGTCCAAAAATTGGCGGTATCTGACCAATGGGCGTGCCACCGCCCATATTGAAATTGAATTATATTGCTCATTTTGTTAGCGAGAGTGTTGACATTTTGCGTACATGTATCTGGTAGCAGTCTACGTGATTGGCTTACAAATGGGCGGAATAGGACCAGTGGGCGTGGCACAGCCCATATTTTGATATAACTTGCAAGTATTATATAGGAAATACATGAACAAAAATGCTCGGTATGCGATAATTACAGCTGCTCACTCCAATACAATCGCAATATGATAATGTGATGCATGACCAATGAAACAAGAATTTGGAAATTTTATAAGTATAAATTTCTATTTTCTGGACTTTCCACTGAATTAGGTATTTTTTCATTCAGTGAATTTATTACTAATACATGTAAGGAAAGGCAGAAAGTCGGGCGGGGCCGACTATATAATACCCTACACCTCCCTAACAATGCGATAAGGGTCATTGCGATAATAATTTGGAATAATTGGTAAATGTATTTTGAACCGATAATCGCAAAATTAAGCAATATTCGTTCCTAAATTGAGAAACATTTATCTGGACAACTTTGTAATGATCGGAAGTAAAGTACAACTTCTATAGCGCTTTGTAACCAAATCTCGAGGAACATATATATGGAGGTTATATATAAATCTGAATCGATTTTCCTTGAATACTCATTCATGTAAAATAGAAACCTGTTTCTGTCGAATTTCCTACTGATCGGATATAAAACACAGTCTCTACAGCGCTTACATGTCAAATTGGGGGTAACATATATATAGGGGCTATATCTAAATCTGAACCGATTTTCTCCGAATTTTGCATTATTCCTTCATGTAATAAGAAACCTCTTTCTGCCGAATTTCATACTGATCGGATACAAAATACAGTTTCTACAGCGCTTACATGTCAAATCGGGGGTAACATATATATGGGGGCTATATCTAAATCTGAACCGATTTTCTCCGAATTTGGCAGTATTCCTTCATGTAATAACAAACCTCTTTCTGTCGAATTTCGTACTGATCGGATATAAAATACAGTTTCTACAGCGCTAATTTTGACATGGGCAGCGAAGCGCACCGGGCTCAGCTAGTCTATATATATAAAAGAGAGTGTCTGTTTGTGGGTTTGTTTGTTTGTTTGTTTGTTCCGTATAGACGTCTAAACGGCTAGACCGATCATCTTGAAATTTTCACAGAATGTACATGTGTAGGGGGTGCTGAAAATAGGGTACTTGAATTTTCGATATATCAAGTGGGCGTGGACCCGCCCATATGGGTCCAATTTTGATATTGAGAAAATTTTTTAGCTAGAGTGCTGAAATTTTGTGTGTATGCATTAAGTGGCAGATTATGAGAATTTTCCAAAAATGGACGGAATCGGACCAATGGGCGTGGCCCCGCCCCTATAAGCAAAATTTTGAAATTGAGATATTTTGCAAAATTTGTTAGCGAGAGTGCTGGAATTTTGTGTGTATGTATATGGTGGCAGTCTACGTGATTGGTCCAAAAATGGGCGGGATCGACCCAATGGGCGTGGCCCCGCCCACATAGACCAAATTTTTAAATTTTGATATCTTGCACAATTTGCCAGCGGTAGTGCTGCAATGTTGCGAATATGTATCTGATAGCATTCTACGTAATTGGTCACAAAATTGGCGGTATCGGACCAATGGGCGTGGCCCCGCCCATATACGCCAAATTTTGAAATTGCTATATCTTGCACAATTTGTTAGCTAGAGTGCTGTAATGTTGTACATATGTATCTGGTGGCAGTCCACGTGATTGGTCCAAAAATGGGCCGGATCGGACCAATGGGCGTGGCACCGCCAATATAAGCCAAATTTTAAAAATGTGATATCTTGCACAATTTGTTATCGAGAGATCTGGAATTTTGTGCATATATATCCGTTGGCGATCTACGCGATTAGTCCAAAAATGGGTGGGATAGGACCAATGGGCGTGGCCTCGCCCATATAGCCAAGTTTTGAAATTTAGATATCTTGCACAATTTGATAGCGAGAGTGCTGGAATTTTGTGTATATGTATATGGTGGCAGTCTTCGTAATTGGTCCAAAAATTGGCGGAATCGGACCAATGGGCGTGGCCCCGCCCATATAAGCCAAATTTTTAAATTGAGATATCTTGCACAATTTGTTAGCTAGAGTGCTGTAATGTTGTACGTATGTATCTGGTAGCAGTCCACGTGATTTTTCCAAAAATGGGCGGGATCGGACCAATGGGCGTGGCCACGTCCATATAAGCCAAATTTTAAAAATTTGATATCTTGCACAATTTGTTACCGAGAGACCTGGAATTTTGTATATATATATCCGTTGGCGACCTACATGATTGGTCCAAAAATGGGCGGGTTCGGACCAATAGGCGTGGCCCCGCCCATATAAGCCAAATTTTGAAATTGAGATATTTTGCACAATTTGATAGCGAGAGTGTTGGAATTTCGTGTATATGTATATGGTGGCAGTCTACGTGATTGGTCCAAAAATAGGCGGGATCAGAACAATGGGCGTGCCCCCCCCATATAAGCCAAATTTTGAAATTGAGATATATAGCACAATTTTTTACCGAGAGTGCTGTCATTTCGTGTATATATATCTGGTGCTGGTCTACGTGATTGGTCCAAAAATGAGCGGCATCGAAACAATGGGCGTGGCCACGTCCATATAAGCCAAATTTTGAAATTGAGATATATTGCACAATTTGTTAGCGATAGTACTGTAATTTTGTGTATATGTATCTGGTGGTAGTCTGCGTGATTGGTTAGAAAATGGACGGAATCGGAAATCTGAAGTCTGGCGCAACGAAGTGGACCGGGTCCAGCTAGTCTATATATATAAAAGAGAGTGTCTATTTGTGGGTTTGTCTGTGGGTTTGTTTGTTTGTTCCGTATAGACGTCTAAACGGCTTGACCGATCATCTTGAAATTTTCACAGAATGTACATGTGTAGGGGGTGCTGAAAATAGGGTACTTGAATTTTCGATATATCAAGTGGGCGTGGACCCGCCCATATGTGTCAAATTTTGATATTGAGAAAAATTTTTAGCTAGAGTGCTGAAATTTTGTGTGTATGCATTTAGTGGCAGATTATGTGAATTTTCCAAAAATGGGCGGAATAGGAGCAATGGGCGTGGCCCCGCCCATTTAAGCCAAATTTTGAAATTGAGATATTTTGCACAATTTGTTAGCGAGTGTGCTGGAATTTTGTGTATATGTATATATGGTGGCAGTCTACGTGATTGGTCCAAAAATGGGCGGGATCGACCCAATGGGCGTGGCCCCGCCCACATAGACCAAATTTTGAAATTTTGATATCTTGCACAATTTGCCAGCGGGAGTGCTGTAATGTTGTTCATATGTATCTGGTGGCAGTCCACGTGATTGTTCCAAAAATGGGCCGGATCGGACCAATGGGCGTGGCACCGCCAATATAAGCCAAATTTTAAAAATTTGATATCTTGCAAAATTTGTTATCGAGAGAGCTGGAATTTTGTGTATATATATCCGTTGGCGATCTAGCGATTGGTCCAAAAATGAGCGGTATAGGACCAATGGACGTGGCCCCGCCCATATAAGCCAAATTTTGAAATTTAGATATCTTGCACAATTTAGTAGCGAGAATGCTGTAATTTTGTGTATATGTATCTGGTGGCAGTCTACGTGATTGGTCCAAAAATGGGCGGGATCGACCCAATGAGCGTGGCCCCGCCCACATAGACCATATTTTGAAATTTTGATATCTTGCACAATTTGCTAGCGGGAGTGCTGCAATGTTGCGTATATGTATCTGGTGGCATTCTACGTAATTGGTCCAAAAATGGGCGGGATCGGACCGATGGGCTTGGCCCCGCCCATATAAGCCAAATTTTGAAATTGATATATCTTTCACAATATGTTAGCGAGAGTGCTGGAATTTTGTGTATATGTATATGGTGGCAGTCTGCGTGATTGGTCAGAAAATGGGCGGGATCGGACCAATGGGCGTGGCCCCGCCCTTATAAGGCAAATTTCGAAGTTGATATATCTTGCACAATTTTTTATCTAGAGTGCTGTAATGTTGTACATATGTATCTGGTGACAGTCCACGTGATTGGTCCAAAAATTGGCGGGATCTGACCAATGGGCGTGCCACCGCCCATATAAGCCAAATTTTGAAATTTAATTATCTTGCTCATTTTGTTAGCGAGAGTGTTAAAATTTTGCGTATATGTATCTGGTAGCAGTCTACGTGATTGGCTTACAAATGGGCGTAATAGGACCAGTGGGCGTGGCACAGCCCATATTTTTATATATCTTGCAAGTATTATATAGGAAATACATGAACAAAAATGCTCGGTATGCGATAATTACAGCTGCTCACTCCAATACAATCGCAATATGATAATGTGATGCATGACCAATGAAACAAGAATTTGGAAATTTTATAAGTATACATTTCTATTTTCTGGACTTTCCACTGAATTCGGTATTTTTTCATTCAGTGAATTTATTACTAATATCAGTAAAGAAAGGCAGAAAGTCGGGCGGGGCCGACTATGTAATACCCTACACCTCCCTAACAATGCGATAAGGGTCATTGCGATAATAATCTTAACTAATATTATATTTTGAAGTGCCTTTTTTATGTTCGGAACAATCTTGAGAAAGGCCCGGCTGATTTTCATGAAATTTTTTATAATAACAAGTAAGAAAGTTTCAGTCGGGTAAACCGACTAAGGTATACCCTCACTTTGTGAGTAATGTAATATTGAATATTACTCGAATTATTCTGTCAATTTGTGTGGGAGGTACCAGAAGGGGTTTATCAAATACACCTTTTTTTCGCTGAACATTAGATACTTTAAATTCATTGCACTGTGCCGAATTATAAGCATTTATGTGCACTGGTAAAAACGTTATGAGATATTAAATTGTGGTATGATTTGGCATTTTGTGGGGGAGGTACAAAAAGGGGTGTGGCGATAACGCCAATTTTTCACAGGGCTATAGGCACTATAAAAACATTACACTGTACAAAATTTCAAGTATTTTTATACACTGGTTTTAATGTTATAAGCTGTTAACTTTTGGTGCAAAAAGGTACCTTTGTGTGGGAGGTACCAAAAGGGGCGTGGCAACAACACCCATTTTTCCCTGGACTGTAGGCAATATAAAAGCACAATACTGTACACAATTTCAAGTATTTTTATACACTGTTATTAATGTTATAAACTGTTGACTTTTTGTGCAAAATGGTGCCTTTGTGTGGGAGGTACCAAAAGGGACGTGGCGACTTCGTCCATTTTTCTCGAGTTGAAAGCGCCTAATAAGCTAATACTATGTGTGGAATTTCAAAAGATTCGAATAAGTGGTATAGCAGTTATTAAAGAATCAATATTTCACAACATTTTAACCCTTTGTGGGGGAGGTACTAGAAAGAGTGGACCAATATGGCCCATCTTCGAACTTAGCCGGAGATAGAAAAAAATATTACCACGTACCAAATTTGAAGTCAATCGGTTACTCCTTTCGAGAGTTATCGTGCGCACCAGCCAGCAGACACACAGACAGACAGACAGACAGATAGACAGACAGACAGACAGACGGACGGACATTGCTCATTCGTCTTAAAATGACCCAAAACGAATATCCGCCGAACATACTTAGGGTCTTAGATCACTCCTTCGATGTGTTACACTTTTTTTCGTAGCAAATGATATATACCCTCGTCACACTAAAGTGAGGGTATAAAAAGCTCTCGACCTGGTGAAGGTTTTAGGCCAAAAAAATTATTAAAAAGTTTATTAGAAAAGGAGATTCATGGCTTTCAAAATCCTAAATAAAATTCACCTGCAAGCACAAACGGACATGGACGACTCATAGCGTATAAAAATTGTAGTTGTGGTAGTGCAAAATAAAGCAGTGTGCGGCACATCGACACGATGCGAGTGTTCCAATATTTTACTCTCCCATCCTACAGTGAGTATTGCTTTGCTGAGAATAGCAATGTGATTTGTTTTTGTTTTGCCTACATATGGCCGAGCGTGTGTGTGCTATGGATAGCAACAGAGAATGGCAATGTATTTTGTTTTTGTTTTTTTGGCGTACGCTATGCGTGGTGACGTGAAAAAAAGACAGAGGCAAGCAAAAACAAATATAGTCAAACATTAACATGCTGCAGTGATGTTATGTTTGGTTTGAGTTTATTTTATTTTTGCCTTTGTTTTACTATTTCTTGCAATGCGTTTACATTTATTAGCCGTTATTTTTCAGAGCAGTGTATCAAAATTTTTTTCAATTAAGCTCATTTTATGTGTTTGTAATAAAAAGTAAGTTCTTTTTGTGCCCGCGAACGGAATCGCTATCTAAATTCTAAATATCTAAAAAGTGCATTATGCCTAAAGTGCGAACAAAGCTTTCTAGGAAAACTCCTGACGCGACTAGAATGAGTTGATTGAGACAGACTGAACAGTGGGGCAAAAATGTGTTAGCTATGGTACAGTAGGGCAAAAATGGTTAAATATAGTGGACAAAATATAGTAGGACAAAAAGGTGTTAAATTTGATTCAGTGGACCCACAAGGTTAAATATAGCACAGTGGGTCAAAAAACGTACATTTAGTACAGTGGGTAAAAATATGGATGCAGGGAGAGAGGGTAAGTTAAATATGAAATAAGAATGTTTTTTTTTCTAAATGTATGCTTTTAGTAGCACTGTGGTGCAAAACGGTTAAAATTATGATGCACTGCAAAAATGTAGCACTGTGGTGCAAAAAGGTTAAAATTATGATGCAGTTGGGGCAAGCAAAAATTGTTCAACATGTTACAGAGGGGAAAAAATGTGTTAAATATGGTTTAGTGGAGCAAAAAGGGTTAAATATGGTACGGTACGGTACGGTTAAATGTGCTAAGTGGGGAAAAAGGGAACAAAATAGTCCCAGATATGTATAAAAATTCGTACTTTAGAAGCGCAGTGTAATAAAAAGTGTTTAATATGGAACAGTGGTGCAAAAGGTGTTGAATGTGGCCCCTGAGTGCAAAGGTAGATCTTACAGCATAAGCCAAAGCTAAGAAATTGTTTTTCCAAATTGGTTCTTCTACTTAAACCGTGGGGGAAAACAAGTTTAATAAATGGCACAGATAGGGTACAAAAATGTTGAAATACGCCCTAAGCTTGCGAATTTGGGTCTTGAAATATCAATTATCATTTTAAAATATTGTACAATCGTGCAAAATTGGTTAATTATGACACAGAAAGGGTAAATGTGGTACTATGGAGCTATTCACTTTAGATTTTTAAATTCGTACCTTTATAGACACAGTGGGACAAAAATGGTTTTATATTGTAGCAGGGTGTGAATGTAGTTATTGCAATATAAACTAGAGGAAAGTTGCTAACGTATGAACCAAAAAAATAGTTTTTCTACGTTCAGAGGTGCAGTGGGAAAAGGGATAAATATTGTACCATGATGTCAGGGTAACTCTTGGAACACACACTAGAAATGAAACGAGGGTTCGTATTTTATATATAAAAGCAATCAAATCTTCTTCATTTTGCACCATATGTAATAATCATGTCATTTTGATAGAAAGAGGTATAGATATTTTACAGTACCCTAAATAGAAAATAGATAAAAGATGGGGGCTGCGAAGCGCACCGGGTAAGCTAGTTTGGAATAATTGGTAAATGTGGTGTGTGTGTGTATGTATATCTTATTTTGAACCGATAATCGCTAAATTAAGCAAAATTCGTTCCTAAATTGAGAAACATTTTTCTGGAGAACTTTGTAATGATCGGAAGTAAAGTACAACTTCTATAGCGCTTTGTAACCAAATCTGAAGGAACATATATATGGAGGTTATATATAAATCTGAATCGATTTTCCTTGAATACTCATTCATGTAAAATATAAACCTGTTTCTGTAGAATTTCGTACTGATCGGATATAAAACACAGTTTCTACAGCGCTTACATGTCAAATTGGGGGTAACATATATATGGGGGATATATCTAAATCTGAACCGATTTTCTCCGAATTTTGCGGTATTCCTTCATGTAATAAGAAACCTCTTTCTGCCGAATTTCTTACTGATCGGATATAAAATACAGTTTCAACAGCGCTTGAATTTCAAATCGGGGGTAACATATATATGGGGACTATATCTAAATCTTAACCGATTTTCTCCGAATTTGGCAGTATTCCTTCATGTAATAACAAACCTCTTTCTGCCGAATTTCTTACTGATCGGATATAAAATACAGTTTCTACAGCGCTAATTTTGACATGGGCAGCGAAGCGCACCGGGCTCAGCTAGTCTATATATATAAAAGAGAGTGTCTGTTTGTGGGTTCGTTTGTTTGTGTGTTTGTTCCGTATAGACGTCTAAACGGCCTGACCGATCATCTTGAAATTTTCGCAGAATGTACATGTGTTTCGATATATCAAGTGGGCGTGGACCCGTCCATATGGGTCAAATTTTGGTATTGAGAACAATTTTTAACTAGAGTGCTGAAATTTTGTGTGTATGCATTTAGTGTCAGATTATGTGCATTTTCAAAAAATGGGCGGAATCGGACCAATGGGCGTGACCCCGCCCATATAAGCCAAATTTTGAAATTGAAATATTTTCCACAATTCATTAGCGTGAGTTCTGCAAGTTTGTGTATATGTATCTGGTGATAGTCTACGTGATTGGTCCAAAAGTGGGCGGGATCGGCTCAATGGGCGTGGCCCCGCCCACATAGACCAAATTTTGAAATTTCGATATCTTGCTCAATTTGCTAGCGAGAGTGCTGCAATGTTGTGTATATGTATCTGGTAGCAGTCCACGTGATTTTTCCAAAAATGGGCGGGATCGGACCAATGGGCGTGGCACCGCCCATATAAGCCAAATATTAAAAATGTGATATTTTGCACAATTTGTTACCGAGAGACCTGGAATTTTGTATATATATATCCGTTGGCGACCTACATGATTGGTCCAAAAATGGCGGGTTCGGACCAATAGGCGTGGCCCCGCCCATGTAAGCCAAATTTTGAAATTGAGATATTTTGCACAATTTGATAGCGAGAGTGCTGGAATTTTGTGTATATGTATATGGTGGCAGTCTTCGTAATTGGTACAAAAATTGGCGGAATCGGACCAATGGGCGTGGCCCCGCCCATATAAGCCAAATTTTGAAATTGAGATGTCTTACACAATTGTTTAGCGATAGTTCTGTAATTTTGTGCATATGTATCTGATGATAGCCTACGTGAATGTTCTAAAAAGTGGCGGGATCGGATCAATGGGCCTGGCCCCGCCCATATAAACCAAATTTTGAAATTTCGATATCTTGCACAATTTGCTAGCGAGAGTGCTGCAATGTTGTGTATATGTATCTGGTAGCAGTCCACGTGATTTTTCCAAAAATGGGCGGGATCGGACCAATGGGCGTGGCACCGCCCATATAAGCCAAATATTAAAAATGTGATATTTTGCACAATTTGTTACCGAGAGACCTGGAATTTTGTATATATATATCCGTTGGCGACCTACATGAGTGGTCCAAAAACGGGCGGCATCAGAACAATGGGCGTGGCCCCCCATATAAGCCAAATTTTGAAATTGAGATATATTGCACAATTTTTTACCGAGAGTGCTGTAATTTCGTGTATATATATCTGGTGGTAGTCTTCGTGATTGGTCCAAAAATGAGCGGCATCGAACCAATGGGCGTGGCCACGTCCATATAAGCCAAATTTTGAAATTGAGATGTCTTACACAATTTGTTAGCGAGAGAACTGTAATTTTGTTTATATATATCTGGAGGCAGTCTACGTGATTGCTCTAAAAAATGGGCGGGGTCGGACTAATGGGCGTGGCCCCACCCCATTAAGCTAAATTTTGAAATCGAGATATCTTGCACAATTTGTTAGCAAGAGAGCTGTAATTTTGTGTATATATGTCTGCTGGCGACTTACGTGATTGGTCAAAAAATGGGCGGGATCGGACCAATGGGCGTGGCCCGCTCATATAAGCCAAATTTTGAATTTGAGATATCTTGCACAATTTGTTTGTGAGAGAACTAGAAATTTGTATATATATATGGAGGCAGTCTACGTGATTGGTACAAAAATGGGCGGGGTCGGACTAATGGGCGTGGCCTCGCCCCTTTAAGCCACATTTTGAAATCGAGATATCTGACACAATTTGTTAGCGAGAGAGCTGTAATTTTGTGCATATGTATCTGGTGGCACTCTACGCGATTTGTTCAAAAATGGACGGAATCGGACCAATGGGCGTGGCCCCGCCCATATAAGCCAAGTTTTGAATTTGAGATATCTTGCACAATTTGTTAGCGAGAGAGCTGTAATTTTGGGTAAATATATCTGTTGGCGACCTACGTGATTGGTCCAAAAATGGGCGGAATCGGACGAATGGGCGTGGCCCCGCCCATATAAGCCAAATTTTGAAATTGAGATATCTTACACAATTTGTTAGCGAGAGTGCTGTAATTTTGTGCCATGTATCTGGTGGTAGTCTTCGTGATTTGTCCAAATATAGGCGGAATTGGACGAATGGGCGTGGCCCCGCCCATATAAACAAAGATTTTAAATTGACATATCTTGCACAATTTGTTAGCGAGAGTGCTGAAATTTTTGCATATGTATTAGGTGGTAGTCTAATTGGTTGGTGCAAAAATGGGCGGGATTGGACCAATCGGCGTGGACCCGCCAATATAAACCCAATTTTGAAATTGACATAACTCGCACAAATTATTAGCGAGATTACTCTAATTTTGTGCATATATATTAGGTGGCAGTCTACGTGCTTGGTCCAAAAATGGGCGGGATAGGACCAATGGGCGTGTCCCCGCCTTTATAAACCAAATTTTTAAATTGACATATATTGCACAATTTGTTAGCGAGGGTGCTGTAATATTGTGCATACGTATTAGGTGGTAGTCTACTTAATTGGTCCAAAAATGGGCGGGATCGGTCTAATGGGCGTGGCCCCGCCCATATAAGCCAAATTTTGAATTTGAGATATCTTGCACAATTTGTTAGCGAGAGAGCTGTAATTTTGTGCATATGTATCTGGTGACAGTCTTCGTGATTGGTCCAAAAATGGAATTGAAATTGAGATATCTTACACAATTTGTTAGCGAGAGTGCTGTAATTTTGTGCCATGTATCTGGTGGTAGTCTTCGTGATTTGTCCAAATATAGGCGGAATTGGACGAATGAGCGTGGCCCCGCCCATATAAACAAAGATGTTAAATTGATATATCTTGCACAATTTGTTAGCGAGAGTGCTGTATTTTTTGCATATGTATTAGGTGGTAGTCTAATTGGTTGGTGCAAAAATGGGCGGGATTGGACCAATCGGCGTGGCCCCGCCAATATAAACCCAATTTTGAAATTGACATAACTCGCAGAAATTATTAGCGAGATAACTGTAATTTTGTGCATATATATTAGGTGGCAGTCTACGTGCTTGGTCCAAAAATGGGCGGGGTCGGACAAACGGGAGTGGCCCCGCCCATATAAGCCAATTACATTTTGTGTTTGATATATCTTGAGCAATTTGTTAGAGAGATCAATGTAATTATGTGCATATATATTTGGTGTCAGTCTACGTAATTAGTCCAAAAATTAACGGGATCTGAAGTCTGGGGCAACGAAGTGGACCGGGTCCAGCTAGTTAAATATAACGGTAAGAAATATAAGACCCTTTTTCGGCAAAGACTTAATCACTTTGGCTTCAATGAGGTCGTAACCAGGAGTTTTTTTTAGAATTAAGTTTCTTTACTTCGTTTCCAACTTCTTTCACAGTAAAGGGTTTTATAGGCCGATACATCTGACAAGGCACGTCAAGAAAATCTCTGATTTTTTCTTCCTCCAATGAATCACAGAATGAAAATGGGGTGAACGTTTCTTCTAGGAATGCTTTAAAAGCAGATGCCTTGGCCTTATCTGATTTACACCAAGTTCCAGAGGAATCTTTGATGGCAATATTTCTTTTTTGCGGTCATTTAAGGTGTTTCGTAGCTTTCCAAAGGTTGTATTCATTGGTTTTAGTTGGGCTCAAATTTCTAAGAAATTTATTTAACGAATTATTTTTAAAGTTCCTTAGCTGAGTTTTAAGAAAGTTGGCAGCTCTGTTGAAATTAGATTTATCTGTACGACGCCTTGTTGTTTGCCATATTTTACTTAATCGACGTTTCTTTCTTATAAGTTGGCTAATTTCCAGAGATATTTGGAGCCTTGAGATATTGTTTTGTGGTTCTTGTGGAGTGGATAAATAGGCAGACTCGTGAATCAAGTTCGTGAAAGATTCGACTGCATCATCTAAATCATTTTCGTTTTTGATGGGAACGTTTAAATTTATGTTTTTTTCAATCCAAAATTGGAACGAATTAATATCGGTTTTAGATGTAAATAATTTAGGATTTTTGGACCGTTTACAATGAGTTGTGCTAAAATTAACAATAATTGGGCTATGGTCTGAGCTGAGATCATCGTTTGCAGTAATTTCTAGTGACGATCGGGGTATTCCTTTGAAAATAAAAAATCCAAAAAATCTGGAATTGAGTTTGGATTAGTTGGCCAATAAGTAGGACTTCCAGTTGATAGAACATTGTAATGTTTATAAGAAACACACATATATAATTCCTTTCCTTTAGGATTTGCTAATCTAGAGCCCCACCAGGGATGTTTGGCGTTGAAGTCACCACCAACAAGAAATTTATTTCCAAGACCATTAAAAAAGGATTCAAAGTAATTACCCGTAACTTTATATCGAGGTGGAAAGTATACTGAATAAATCGATACACTGGTATATTCGCACGATATTTTAAAACCAGCTGCTTGTAGAAAGGTCTCTGATATAGATTCTGCTACGTCATACTTAATATTGGATCTTAAAATAATTGCTGCTCCACCATGAGCTCGATTATCTGGGTGATTTGCCATAACAATATTATATCCATTTAGTCGGAAATATGATTTATTTGTGAAATGTGTTTCAGATACTAGCAATATATCGATGGCATAATATTTGAGGAAAATATTTATTTCATTTATATGATTTAGAATACCATTAGCATTCCATTCCGCAATTACAAGATCTACTTCCATAGTTTTGTCATTAGCATAGACATCATGTTCATCAACGTGTTTATGAGTTCTATTTGTTTTGCAAGCATTGCTTCTATTTTGTCTAAGACATTGCTGATACCGGGTGGCTCACCTCTAACTGCTTGCGAATATGTCCATGGGTTTGTATCTGGAACATGTGGAATATTACTGTATTGTCTATTTGATGGCTGAGTATAATTGTGATGGTTTATATGTTGAGCATCTTGGTTTGTATTTTTTTTTTGATTGACCTTGTTTGCATCAACTTTTGATATGCTGTGCATCCGCGGTAATTAGCAGTATGATTATTTGAACAGTGAACACATTTAGGAGGAACTTCGGACGATTTAGTGCATTCTGCTGTTGCATGACCCAATCTACATTTGACGCATCGAAAACTTTTCCTACAGTATGATTTGGTATGTCCATAATCTTGACATCTATAGCATTGAACAATATCATCAAATTTCTTAGGTGCTTCTATTGTAATTTTAGCAGTGTCGAAATACCGAATATCATAAACATCTTTATTATTTTCCTTTGGATCTAAGTTTACAAAGAACAAATCAAAAACAGCCATTACCTAAATGGCTGTTTTTGATTTTTAACTTGACTTATTACATTTCATACGCTTCTAACCTGATGTCCTAAGCTCAACAACATGGCTTTTATGTCCGAAATAGGAGTCGTGTGATGAAGTCCCTTTATTGCAAACCTAAATGCCCTTTCTTGTTTCAATTGGAAAGTATGATAATTAATTTTAGCCGTATCAAAATGTTTTAAAGACTTCTATAAGAGACTATGTTATTAATTACTTTATTTATACTGTTTACCATTTTTCCAATGTCAGCAACATTAGGAATAATTATTGGAGGAGGCTTCGGAATAGTTGTTGAGGGCTCGTCTTTATCGTTGTCAGCTACATCATTAGTGGCAAGAATTGCATATCGGTTGGAGGTTGATGGTCCATCATCATGATGAGGTCGTTTTTGGCGAAATATATTAGGTGACCCTGTATTTTTTCTCTTAGTTGCTACCTGCTGCCAGTTTCCGTCATCCTCATCATTGTCGTCACTTGAATTCACAGACTCAGTGTTCATTGCAGACATGGTTGTTGTTGTTTCTTGAGTCAGGCTTGTTGTTGTTTTGTTTTCGCACCAAATGTGCGTACACTTGGTGCGTGCGTTTATTGTTGTTTGTGCGAATCACTAGTCCGTTTATGACTGAGTTAATCCGTTTGTTTTTAGAAATTTTAAATATGTAGAATTGTTGTTTTAAAGTTATTTCGAAAATAACTTTAACACAGCGCACAGTACGTGTTTCAACTACAGCATCCAAACAAAGACTGTCAGTCATTTTTGGGAAAAATTTAGCAAAACTTAAAATGCAAATATCTCGATAAAGAAGCCCCGTAGAAGGAAAATGGCGAAATTTTGTTATCACAAATTTTTGGCCAAAATTTAACAATACTTAAAATGCAAATATCTCGTTAAATAAGCCCCGCAGAAGGAAAAGGGTGAATTTTGGTTATCACTAATTTTTGGCCAAAATTTTGCAAAACTTAAAATGCAAATATCTTGTTAAATAAGCCTCGTAGAAGAAAAAGAGCGAAATTTTTTGATCACTAATTTTTGGCCAAAATTTTGAATTTCCTTAGCAAAAATTAAAATGCAAATATCTCGTTAAATAAGCCCCGTAGAAGGAAAAGGCCGAAATTTTGTTATCCCTAATTTTTGGCCAAAATATTGATTTTTGACGATTTCGAATTCATTAATTTTGGCCAAAATTTTGAATTTCGTTAGCAAAACTTAAAAAGCAAATATCTCGTTAAATAAGCCCCTTAGAAGGAAAACGGCGAAATTTTGTTATTACTAATTGTTGGCCAAAATTTTGAATTTCCTTAGCAAAATTTAAAATGGAAATATCTCGTTAAATAAGCCCCGTATAAGGAAAAGCGCGAAATTTTGTTATCACTAATTTTTAAAATGCAAATATCTCGTTAAATAAGCCCCGTAGAAGAAAAAGAGCGAAATTTTTTTTATCACTAATTTTTGGCCAAAAGTTTGAATTTCTTTAGCAAAATTTAAAATGGAAATATCTCGTTAAATAGGCCCCGTATAAGGAAAAGGGCGAATTCGTCAAAAATAGGCGAATTCGTCAAATTTTGTCAAAATTTGCCGAATTCGTCAAAAATCGCCGGAAAATTTCGCCCTTTTCCTTCTACGGGGCTTATTTAACCAGATATTTGCATTTTAAGTTTTGCTAAGGAAATTCAATATTTAGGCCAAAATTTGTGATAACAAAATTTCTCCCTTTTTCTTCTACGGGGCTTATTTAACGAGATATTTGCATTTTAAGTTAAAAATTAGTGATAACAAAATTTCGCCCTTTTCCTTCTACGGGGCTTCTTTATCGAGATATTTGCATTTTAAGTTTTGCTAAGGAAATTCAAAATTTTGGCCAAAAATTAGTGATAAATAAATTTTGCTCTTTTTCTTCTACGGGGCTTATTTAACGAGATATTTGCATTTTAAGTTTTGCAAAATTTTGGCCAAAAATTAGGGATAACAAAATATCGCCCTTTTCCTTCTACGGGGCTTATTTAACGAGATATTTGCATTTGAAGTTTTGCAAAATTTGGCCAAAAATTAGTGATAACAAAATTTCGCCCTTTTCCTTCTACGGGGCTTATTTAACGAGATATTTGCATTTTAAGTATTGTTAAATTTTGGACAAAAAATTTTGATAACAAAATTTCGCCTTTTTCCTTCTACGGGGCTTCTTTATCGAGATATTTGCATTTTAAGTTTTGCTAAATTTTGCCCAAAAATTAGCGATAACAAAATTTCGCCTTTTTCCTTCTACGGGCTTTTTTAACGAGATATTTGCATTTTAAGTATTGTTAAATTTTGGACAAAAATTTTTGATAACAAAATTTCGCCCTTTTCCTTCTACGGGGCTTTATCGAGATATTTGCATTTTAAGTTTTGCTAAATTTTGCCCAAAAATTAGCGATAACAAAATTTCGCCTTTTTCCTTCTACGGGGCTTATTTAACGAGATATTTGCATTTTAAAGTTTTTGCTAAGAAAAATTCAAAGTTTTGGCCAAAAATTTGTGAATTCGTTTAAAATTTGCCGAATTCGTCAAAAATCGGCGAATTCGTCAAAAATCGGCGAATTCGTCAAAAATCGGCGAAAATTTCGTCCTTTTCCTTATACGGGGGCTTATTTAACGAGATATTTCCATTTTAAATTTTGCTAAGGAAATTCAAAATTTTGGCCAAAAATTAGGGATAACAAAATTTCGCCCTTTTCCTTCTACGGGGCATTTTTTTTGACGAATTCGCCAATTTTTGACGAATTCGCCGATTTTTGACGAATTCGCCGATTTTACGAATTCGCCGATTTTTGACGAATTCGCCGATTTTTGACGAATTCGTCAAAATTTGCCGAATTCGTCAAAATTTGCCGAATTCGTCAAAATTTGCCGAATTCGTCAAAAATCGGCGAATTCGTAAAATCGGCGAATTCGTCAAAAATCGGAGAATTCGTCAAAAATCGGCGAATTCGACAAAAATCGGCGAATTCGTCAAAATTGCCGAATTCGTCAAAATTTGCCGATTCGTCAAAAATCGGCGAATTCGTCAAAAATCGGCGAATTCGTCAAAATTTGCCGAATTCGTCAAAAATCGGCGTATTCATCAAAAATCGGCGAAAATTTCGTCCTTTTCCTTATACGGGCTTATTTAACGAGATATTTCCATTTTAAATTTTGCTAAGGAATTCAAAATTTTGGCCAAAAATTAGGGATAACAAAATTTCGCCCTTTCCTTCTACGGGGCATTTTAAGTTTTGCAAAATTTTGGCCAAAAATTAGTGATAACAAAATTTCGCCCTTTTCCTTCTACGGGGCTTATTTAACGAGATATTTGCATTTTAAGTATTGTTAAATTTTGGACAAAAATTTTTGATAACAAAATTTCGCCATTTTCCTTCTACGGGGCTTCTTTATCGAGATATTTTTGACGAATTTGTCGATTTTTGACGAATTCGGCAAATTTTGACGAATTCGCCGATTTTTGACGAATTCGGCAAATTTTGACGAATTCGCCGATTTTTGACGAATTCGGCAAATTTTGACGAATTCGGCAAATTTCGACGAATTCGTCGATTTTTGACGAATTCGCCGATTTTTGACGAATTCGTCATTTTGACGCCAAATTTTGACGAGATATTAGCATTTTAAGTTTTGCTAAATTCTGGCCATAGATTAGTGATAACAAAAGTTCGCCCTTTTCCTTCTACGGGGCTTATTTAACGAGATATTAGCATTTTAAGTTTTGCTAAATTCTGGCCATAAATTAGTGATAACAAAAGTTCGCCCTTTTCCTTCTAAGGGGCTTATTTAACGGAGATATTTGCATTTTAAGTTTTGCTAAATTCTGGCCATAAATTAGTGATAACAAAATTTCGCCCTTTTCCTTCTTCGGGGATTATTTAACGAGATATTTGCATTTTAAGTTTTGCTAAATTTTATCCAAATAATAGTGATAACAAAATTTCGCTCTTTTCCTTCTACGGGGCTTATTTAACGAGATATTTGCATTTTAAGTTTTGCAAAATTTTGGCCAAAAATTAGTGATAACAAAATTTCGTCCTTTTCCTTCTACGGGGCTTATTTAACGAGATATTTCGGCAAATTTTGACGAATTCGGCAAATTTCGACGAATTCGCCGATTTTTGACGAATTCGGCAAATTTTGACGAATTCGTCGATTTTTGACGAATTCGCCGATTTTTGACGAATTCGGCAAATTTTGACGAATTCGCCGATTTTTGACGAATTCGGCAAATTTTGACGAATTCGGCGATTTTTGACGAATTCGGCAAATTTTGACGAATTCGGCGATTTTTGACGAATTCGGCAAATTTTGACGAATTCGCCGATTTTTGACGAATTCGTCGATTTTTGACGAATTCGCCGATTTGTGACGAATTCGACAAATTTTGACGAATTCGCCGATTTTTGACGAATTCGTCGATTTTTGATGAATTCGCCGATTTTTGACGAATTCGGCAAATTTTGACGAATTCGGCAAATTTCGACGAATTCGCCGATTTTTGAGATATTTGCATTTTAAGTTTTGCTAAATTTTATCCAAATAATAGTGATAACAAAATTTCGCTCTTTTCCTTCTACGGGGCTTATTTAACGAGATATTTGCATTTTAAGTTTTGCAAAATTTTGGCCAAAAATTAGTGATAACAAAATTTCGTCCTTTTCCTTCTACGGGGCTTATTTAACGAGATATTTGCTAAATTTTATCCAAATAATAGTGATAACAAAATTTCGATTTTTTGACGAATTCGGCAAATTTTGACGAATTCGACGAATTTTTGACGAATTCGGCAAATTTTGACGAATTCGTCGCAAATTTTGACGAATTCGCCGATTTTTGACGAATTCGGCAAATTTTGACGAATTCGCCGATTTTTGACGAATTCGTCGATTTTTGACGAATTCGCCGATTTTTGACGAATTCGGCAAATTTTGACGAATTCGCCAATTTTTTACGAATTCGTCGATTTTTGACGAATTCGCCGATTTTTGACGAATTCGGCAAATTTTGACGAATTCGCCAATTTTTTACGAATTCGGCAAATTTTGACGAATTCGCCGATTTTTGTCGAATTCGCCAAATTTTGACGAATTTTAAGTTTTGCTAAATTCTGGCCATAAATTAGTGATAACAAAAGTTCGCCCTTTTCCTTCTACGGGGCTTATTTAACGAGATATTTGCATTTTAAGTTTTGCTAAATTTTGGCCAAAAATTAGTGATAACAAAATTTCGTCCTTTTCCTTCTACGGGGCTTATTTAACAAGATATTTGAATTTTAAATTTTGCTAAATTTTTGCTAAAAAATTGTGATAACAAAATTTCGCCCTATTCCTTCTTCGGGGATTATTTAACGAGATATTTGCATTTTAAGTTTTGCTAAATTTTATCCAAATAATAGTGATAACAAAATTTCGCTCTTTTCCTTCTACGGGGCTTATTTAACGAGATATTTGCATTTTAAGTTTTGCAAAATTTTGGCCAAAAATTAGTGATAACAAAATTTCGTCCTTTTCCTTCTACGGGGCTTATTTAACGAGATATTTGCAATTTAAATTTTGCAAAATTTTTGCTAAAAAATTGTGATAACAAAATTTCGCCTTTTTCCTTCTACGGGGATTATTTAACGAGATATTTGCATTTTAAGTTTTGCTAAATTTTATCCAAATAATAGTGATAACAAAATTTCGCCTTTTTCCTTCTACGGGGCTTATTTAACGAGATATTTGCATTTTAAGTTTTGCTTAATTTTGGCCAAAAATTAGTGATAACAAAATTTCACCCTTTTCCTTCTACGGGGATTATTAAACGAGATATTTGCATTTTAAGTTTTGCTAAATTTTATCCAAATAATAGTGAACAAAATTTCGATTTTTTGACGAATTCGGCAAATTTTGACGAATTCGACGAATTTTTGACAAATTCGGCAAATTTTGACGAATTCGTCGATTTTTGACGAATTCGGCAAATTTTGACGAATTCGCCGATTTTTGACGAATTCGGCAAGTTTTGACGAATTCGCCGATTTTTGACGAATTCGGCAAGTTTTGACGAATTCGTCGATTTTTGACGAATTCGCCGATGTTTGACGAATTCGCCGATTTTTGACGAATTCGTCGATTTTTGACGAATTCGTCGATATTTGACGAATTCGCCGATTTTTGACGAATTCGCCAATTTTTTACGAATTCGGCAAATTTTGACGAATTCGCCGATTTTTGTCGAATTCGCAAATTTTGACGAATTCGCCAAATTTTGACGAATTCGCCAAATTTTGACGAGATATTAGCATTTTAAGTTTTGCTAAATTCTGGCCATAAATTAGTGATAACAAAAGTTCGCCCTTTTCCTTCTACGGGGCTTATTTAACGAGATATTTGCATTTTAAGTTTTGCTAAATTTTGGCCAAAAATTAGTGATAACTAAATTTCGTCCTTTTCCTTCTACGGGGCTTATTTAACAAGATATTTGAATTTTAAATTTTATCCAAATAATAGTGATAACAAAAGTTCGCCCTTTTCCTTCTACGGGGCTTATTTAACGAGATATTTGCATTTTAAGTTTTGCTAAATTTTTGCTAAAAATTTGTGATAACAAAATTTCGCCCTTTTCCTTCTACGGGGCTTATTTAACGAGATATTTGCATTTTAAGTTTTTCTTAATTTTGGCCAAAAATTAGTGATAACAAAATTTCACCCTTTTCCTTCTACGGGGATTATTTAACGAGATATTTGCATTTTAAGTTTTGTTAAATTTTATCCCAATAATAGTGATAACAAAATTTCGCTCTTTTCCTTCTACGGGGCTTATTTAACGAGATATTTGCAATTTAAATTTTGCTAAAAAATTGTGGTAACAAAATTTCGCCTTTTTCCTTCTACGGGGATTATTTAACGAGATATTTGCATTTTAAGTTTTGCTTAATTTTGGCCAAAAATTAGTGATAACAAAATTTCACCCTTTTCCTTCTACGGGGATTATTAAACGAGATATTTGCATTTTAAGTTTTGCTAAATTTTATCCAAATAATAGTGATAACAAAATTTCGATTTTTTGACGAATTCGGCAAATTTTGACGAATTCGACGAATTTTTGACAAATTCGGCAAATTTTGACGAATTCGTCGATTTTTGACGAATTCGGCAAATTTTGACGAATTCGCCGATTTTTGACGAATTCGGCAAATTTTGACGAATTCGACGAATTTTTGACAAATTCGGCAAATTTTGACGAATTCGCCGATTTTTGACGAATTCGGCAAATTTTGACGAATTCGACGAATTTTTGACGAATTCGGCAAATTTTGACGAATTCGGCAAATTTTGACGAATTCGGCAAATTTTGACGAATTCGCCGATTTTTGACGAATTCGGCAAATTTTGACGAATTCGGCAAATTTTGACGAATTCGCCGATTTTTGACGAATTCGGCAAATTTTGACGAATTCGCCGATTTTTGACGAATTCGCCGATTTTTGACGAATTCGCCGATTTTTGACGAATTCGGCAAATTTTGACGAATTCGTCGATTTTTGACGAATTCGCCAATTTTTGTCGAATTCGCCAAATTTTGAGGAATTCGCCAAATTTTGACGAGATATTAGCATTTTAAGTTTTGCTAAATTCTGGCCATAAATTAGTGATAACAAAAGTTCGCCCTTTTCCTTCTACGGGGCTTATTTAACGAGATATTTGCATTTTAAGTTTTGCTAAATTTTGGCCAAAAATTAGTGATAACAAAATTTCGTCCTTTTCCTTCTACGGGGCTTATTTAACAAGATATTTGAATTTTAAATTTTGCTAAATTTTTGCTAAAAAATTGTGATAACAAAATTTTCGCCCTTTTCCTTCTTCGGGGATTATTTAACGAGATATTTGCATTTTAAGTTTTGCTAAATTTTATCCAAATAGTGATAACAAAATTTCGCTCTTTTCCTTCTACGGGGCTTATTTAACGAGATATTTGCATTTTAAGTTTTGCTTAATTTTGGCCAAAAATTAGTGATAACAAAATTTCACCCTTTTCCTTCTACGGGGATTATTTAACGAGATATTTGCATTTTAAGTTTTGCTAAATTTTATCCAAATAATAGTGATAACAAAATTTCGATTTTTTGACGAATTCGGCAAATTTTGACGAATTCGACGAATTTTTGACGAATTCGGCAAATTTTGACGAATTCGGCAAATTTTGACGAATTCGGCAAATTTTGACGAATTCGCCGATTTTTGACGAATTCGGCAAATTTTGACGAATTCGCCGATTTTTGACGAATTCGCCGATTTTTGACGAATTCGGCAAATTTTGACGAATTCGTCGATTTTTGACGAATTCGCCGATTTTTGTCGAATTCGCCAAATTTTGAGGAATTCGCCAAATTTTGACGAGATATTAGCATTTTAAGTTTTGCTAAATTCTGGCCATAAATTAGTGATAACAAAATTTCGCCCTTTTCCTTCTACGGGGCTTATTTAACGAGATATTTGCATTTTAAGTTTTGCAAAATTTTGGCCAAAAATTAGTGATAACAAAATTTCGTCCTTTTCCTTCTACGGGGCTTATTTAACGAGATATTTGCAATTTAAATTTTGCTAAATTTTTGCTAAAAAATTGTGATAACAAAATTTCGCCTTTTTCCTTCTACGGGGATTATTTATCGAGATATTTGCATTTTAAGTTTTGCTAAATTTTATCCAAATAATAGTGATAACAAAATTTCGCCTTTTTCCTTCTACGGGGCTTATTTAACGAGATATTTGCATTTCAAGTTTTGCTTAATTTTGGCCAAAAATTAGTGATAACAAAATTTCACCCTTTTCCTTCTACGGGGATTATTTAACGAGATATTTGCATTTTAAGTTTTGCTAAATTTGATCCAAATAATAGTGATAACAAAATTTCGATTTTTTGACGAATTCGGCAAATTTTGACGAATCGTCGATTTTTGACGAATTCGCCGATTTTTGACGAATTCGGCAAATTTTGACGAATCCGCCGATTTTTGACGAATTCGTCGATTTTTGACGAATTCGGCAAATTTTTACGAATTCGCCGATTTTTGACGAATTCGGCAAATTTTGACGAATTCGGCAAATTTTGACGAATTCGTCGATTTTTGACGAATTCGGCAAATTTTGACGAATTCGCCGATTTTTGACGAATTCGGCAAATTTTGACGAATTCGCCGATTTTTGACGAATTCGGCAAATTTTGACGAATTCGCCGATTTTTGACGAATTCGGCAAATTTTGACGAATTCGTCGATTTTTGACGAATTCGGCAAATTTTGATGAATTCGCCGATTTTTGACGAATTCGGCAAATTTTGACGAATTCGCCGATTTTTGACGAATTCGGCAAATTTTGACGAATTCGCCGATTTTTGACGAATTCGGCAAATTTTGACGAATTCGCCGATTTTGACGAATTCGGCAAATTTTGACGAATTCGGCAAATTTCGACGAATTCGCCGATTTTTGACGAATTCGCCGATTTTTGACGAATTCGGCAAATTTTGACGAATTCGCCAATTTTTTACGAATTCGGCAAATTTTGACGAATTCGCCGATTTTTGTCGAATTCGCCAAATTTTGACGTGATATTAGCATTTTAAGTTTTGCTAAATTCTGGCCATAAATTAGTGATAACAAAAGTTCGCCCTTTTCCTTCTACGGGGCTTATTTAACGAGATATTTGCATTTTAAGTTTTGCTAAATTTTTGCCAAAAATTAGTGATAACAAAATTTCGTCCTTTTCCTTCTACGGGGCTTATTTAACAAGATATTTGAATTTTAAATTTTGCAAAATTTTTGCTAAAAAATTGTGATAACAAAATTTCGCCCTTTTCCTTCTTCGGGGATTATTTAACGAGATATTTGCATTTTAAGTTTTGCTAAATTTTATCCAAATAATAGTGATAACAAAATTTCGCTCTTTTCCTTCTACGGGGCTTATTTAACGAGATATTTGCATTTTAAGTTTTGCAAAATTTTGGCCAAAAATTAGTGATAACAAAATTTCGTCCTTTTCCTTCTACGGGGCTTATTTAACGAGATATTTGCAATTTAAATTTTGCTAAATTTTTGCTAAAAAATTGTGATAACAAAATTTCGCCTTTTTCCTTCTACGGGGATTATTTAACGAGATATTTGCATTTTAAGTTTTGCTAAATTTTATCCAAATTCGTCGATTTTTGACGAATTCGCCGATTTTTGACGAATTCGTCGATTTTTGACGAATTCGCCGATTTTTGACGAATTCGGCAAATTTTGACGAATTCGCCAATTTTTTACGAATTCGGCAAATTTTGACGAGATATCTATTTAACAAGATATTTGAATTTTAAATTTTGCTAAATTTTTGCTAAAAAATTGTGATAACAAAATTTCGCCCTTTTCCTTCTTCGGGGATTATTTAACGAGATATTTGCATTTTAAGTTTTGCTAAATTTTATCCAAATAATAGTGATAACAAAATTTCGCTCTTTTCCTTCTACGGGGCTTATTTAACGAGATATTTGCAATTTAATTCGCCGATTTTTGACGAATTCGTCGATTTTTGACGAATTCGGCAAATTTTGACGAATTCGCCGATTTTTGACGAATTCGCCGATTTTTGACGAATTCGGCAAATTTTGACGAATTCGCCGATTTTTGACGAATTCGTCGATTTTTGACTAATTCGTCGATTTTTGACGAATTCGCCGATTTTTGACGAATTCGGCAAATTTTGACGAATTCGTCGATTTTTGACAAATTCGCCGATTTTTGACGAATTCGGCAAATTTTGACGAATTCGTCGATTTTTGACGAATTCGCCGATTTTTGACGAATTCGGCAAATTTTGACGAATTCGCCGATTTTTGTCGAATTCGCCAAATTTTGACGAGATATTAGCATTTTAAGTTTTGCTAAATTCTGGCTATAAATTAGTGATAACAAAAGTTCGCCCTTTTCCTTCTACGGGGCTTATTTAACGAGATATTTGCATTTTAAGTTTTGCTAAATTTTGGCCAAAAATTAGTGATAACAAAATTTCGTCCTTTTCCTTCTACGGGGCTTATTTAACAAGATATTTGAATTTTAAATTTTGCTAAATTTTTGCTAAAAAATTGTGATAACAAAATTTCGCCCTTTTCCTTCTTCGGGGATTATTTAACGAGATATTTGCATTTTAAGTTTTGCTAAATTTTATCCAAATAATAGTGATAACAAAATTTCGCTCTTTTCCTTCTACGGGGCTTATTTAACGAGATATTTGCATTTTAAGTTTTGCAAAATTTTGGCCAAAAATTAGTGATAACAAAATTTCGTCCTTTTCCTTCTACGGGGCTTATTTAACGAGATATTTGCAATTTAAATTTTGCTAAAAAATTGTGATAACAAAATTTCGCCTTTTTCCTTCTACGGGGATTATTTAACGAGATATTTGCATTTTAAGTTTTGCTAAATTTTATCCAAATAATAGTGATAACAAAATTTCGCCTTTTTCCTTCTACGGGGCTTATTTAACGTGATATTTGCATTTTAAGTTTTGCTAAATTTTATCCAAATAATAGTGATAACAAAATTTCGATTTTTTGACGAATTCGGCAAATTTTGACGAATTCGACGAATTTTTGACGAATTCGGCAAATTTTGACGAATTCGTCGATTTTTGACGAATTCGGCAAATTTTGACGAATTCGCCGATTTTTGACGAATTCGGCAAATTTTGACGAATTCGCCGATTTTTGACGAATTCGCCGATTTTTGACGAATTCGTCGATTTTTGACGAATTCGGCAAATTTTGACGAATTCGCCGATTTTTGACGAATTCGGCAAATTTCGACGAATTCGCCGATTTTTGACGAATTCGTCGATTTTTGACGAATTCGCCGATTTTTGACGAATTCGCCGATTTTTGACGAATTCGTCGATTTTTGACGAATTCGCCGATTTTTGACGAATTCGGCAAATTTTGACGAATTCGTCGATTTTTGACGAATTCGGCAAATTTTGACGAATTCGCCGATTTTTGACGAATTCGTCGATTTTTGACGAATTCCCCGATTTTTGACGAATTCGGCAAATTTTGACGAATTCGCCAATTTTTTACGAATTCGGCAAATTTTGACGAATTCGCCGATTTTTGTCGAATTCGCCAAATTTTGACGAGATATTAGCATTTTAAGTTTTGCTAAATTCTGGCCATAAATTAGTGATAACAAAAGTTCGCCCTTTTCCTTCTACGGGGCTTATTTAACGAGATATTTGCATTTTAAGTTTTGCTAAATTTTGGCCAAAAATTAGTGATAACAAAATTTCGTCCTTTTCCTTCTACGGGGCTTATTTAACAAGCTATTTGAATTTTAAATTTTGCGAAATTTTTGCTAAAAAATTGTGATAACAAAGTTTCGCTCTTTTCCTTCTACGGGGCTTATTTAACGAGATATTTGCATTTTAAGTTTTGCTAAATTTTATCCAAATAATAGTGATAACAAAATTTCGCCTTTTTCCTTCTACGGGGCTTATTTAACGAGATATTTGCATTTTAAGTTTTGCTTAATTTTGGCCAAAAATTAGTGATAACAAAATTTCACCCTTTTCCTTCTACGGGGATTATTTAACGAGATATTTGCATTTTAAGTTTTGCTAAATTTTATCCAAATAATAGTGATAACAAAATTTCGATTTTTTGACGAATTCGGCAAATTTTGACGAATTCGACGAATTTTTGACGAATTCGTCGATTTTTGACGAATTCGGCAAATTTTGACGAATTCGCCGATTTTTGACGAATTCGGCAAATTTGGACGAATTCGTCGATTTTTGACGAATTCGCCGATTTTTGACGAATTCGTCGATTTTTGACGAATTCGTCGATTTTTGACGAATTCGTATATTTTTGACGAATTTGCCGATTTTTGACGAATTCGGCAAATTTTGACGAACAAATTCGCCGATTTTTGACGAATTCGTCGATTTTTGACGAATTCGCCGATTTTTGACAAATTCGGCAAATTTTGACGAATTCGGCAAATTTTGCCGAATTCGCCGAAAGTTCGCCCTTTTCCTTCTACGGGGCTTATTTAACGAGATATTTGCATTTTAAGTTTTGCTAAATTTTGGCCAAAAATTAGTGATAACAAAATTTCGTCCTTTTCCTTCTACGGAGCTTATTTAACAAGATATTTGAATTTAAAATTTTGCTAAATTTTTGCTAAAAAATTGTGATAACAAAATTTCGCCCTTTTCCTTCTTCGGAGATTATTTAACGAGATATTTGCATTTTAAATTTTGCAAAATTTTGGCCAAAAATTAGTGATAACAAAATTTCGTCCTTTTCCTTCTACGGGGCTTATTTAACAAGATATTTGAATTTTAAGTTTTGCTAAATTTTATCCAAATAATAGTGATAACAAAATTTCGCTCTTTTCCTTCTACGGGGCTTATTTAACGAGATATTTGCATTTTAAGTTTTGCAAAATTTTGGCCAAAAATTAGTGATAACAAAATTTCGTCCTTTTCCTTCTACGGGGCTTATTTAACGAGATATTTGCAATTTAAATTTTGCTAAAAAATTGTGATAACAAAATTTCGCCTTTTTCCTTCTACGGGGATTATTTAACGAGATATTTGCATTTTAAGTTTTGCTAAATTTTATTCAAATAATAGTGATAACAAAATTTCGCCTTTTTCCTTCTACGGGGCTTATTTAACGAGATATTTGCATTTTAAGTTTTGCTTAATTTTGGCCAAAAATTAGTGATAACAAAATTTCACCCTTTTCCTTCTACGGGGATTATTTAACGAGATATTTGCATTTTAAGTTTTGACGAGATATTAGCATTTTAAGTTTTGCTAAATTCTGGCCATAAATTAGTGATAACAAAAGTTCGCCCTTTTCCTTCTACGGGGCTTATTTAACGAGATATTTGCATTTTAAGTTTTGCTAAATTTTGGCCAAAAATTAGTGATAACAAAATTTCGTCCTTTTCCTTCTACGGAGCTTATTTAACAAGATATTTGAATTTAAAATTTTGCTAAATTTTTGCTAAAAATTTGTGATAACAAAATTTCGCCCTTTTCCTTTTTCGGAGATTATTTAACGAGATATTTGCATTTTAAGTTTTGCAAAATTTTGGCCAAAAATTAGTGATAACAAAATTTCGTCCTTTTCCTTCTACGGGGCTTATTTAACAAGATATTTGAATTTTAAGTTTTGCTAAATTTTATCCAAATAATAGTGATAACAAAATTTCGCTCTTTTCCTTCTACGGGGCTTATTTAACGAGATATTTGCATTTTAAGTTTTGCAAAATTTTGGCCAAAAATTAGTGATAACAAAATTTCGTCCTTTTCCTTCTACGGGGCTTATTTAACGAGATATTTGCAATTTAAATTTTGCTAAAAAATTGTGATAACAAAATTTCGCCTTTTTCCTTCTACGGGGATTATTTAACGAGATATTTGCATTTTAAGTTTTGCTAAATTTTATTCAAATAATAGTGATAACAAAATTTCGCCTTTTTCCTTCTACGGGGCTTATTTAACGAGATATTTGCATTTTAAGTTTTGCTTAATTTTGGCCAAAAATTAGTGATAACAAAATTTCACCCTTTTCCTTCTACGGGGATTATTTAACGAGATATTTGCATTTTAAGTTTTGCTAAATTTTATCCAAATAATAGTGATAACAAAATTTCGATTTTTTGACGAATTCGGCAAATTTTGACGAATTCGCCGATTTTTGACGAATTCGGCAAATTTTGACGAATTCGCCAATTTTTTACGAATTCGGCAAATTTTGACGAATTCGCCGATTTTTGTCGAATTCGCCAAATTTTGACGAGATATTAGCATTTTAAGTTTTGCTAAATTCTGGCCATAAATTAGTGATAACAAAAGTTCGCCCTTTTCCTTCTACGGGGCTTATTTAACGAGATATTTGCATTTTAAGTTTTGCTAAATTTTGGCCAAAAATTAGTGATAACAAAATTTCGTCCTTTTCCTTCTACGGGGCTTATTTAACAAGCTATTTGAATTTTAAATTTTGCGAAATTTTTGCTAAAAAATTGTGATAACAAAGTTTCGCTCTTTTCCTTCTACGGGGCTTATTTAACGAGATATTTGCATTTTAAGTTTTGCTAAATTTTATCCAAATAATAGTGATAACAAAATTTCGCCTTTTTCCTTCTACGGGGCTTATTTAACGAGATATTTGCATTTTAAGTTTTGCTTAATTTTGGCCAAAAATTAGTGATAACAAAATTTCACCCTTTTCCTTCTACGGGGATTATTTAACGAGATATTTGCATTTTAAGTTTTGCTAAATTTTATCCAAATAATAGTGATAACAAAATTTCGATTTTTTGACGAATTCGGCAAATTTTGACGAATTCGACGAATTTTTGACGAATTCGTCGATTTTTGACGAATTCGGCAAATTTTGACGAATTCGCCGATTTTTGACGAATTCGGCAAATTTGGACGAATTCGTCGATTTTTGACGAATTCGCCGATTTTTGACGAATTCGTCGATTTTTGACGAATTCGTCGATTTTTGACGAATTTGCCGATTTTTGACGAATTTGCCGATTTTTGACGAATTCGGCAAATTTTGACGAACAAATTCGCCGATTTTTGACGAATTCGTCGATTTTTGACGAATTCGCCGATTTTTGACAAATTCGGCAAATTTTGACGAATTCGGCAAATTTTGCCGAATTCGCCGAAAGTTCGCCCTTTTCCTTCTACGGGGCTTATTTAACGAGATATTTGCATTTTAAGTTTTGCTAAATTTTGGCCAAAAATTAGTGATAACAAAATTTCGTCCTTTTCCTTCTACGGAGCTTATTTAACAAGATATTTGAATTTAAAATTTTGCTAAATTTTTGCTAAAAAATTGTGATAACAAAATTTCGCCCTTTTTCCTTCTTCGGAGATTATTTAACGAGATATTTGCATTTTAAATTTTGCAAAATTTTGGCCAAAAATTAGTGATAACAAAATTTCGTCCTTTTCCTTCTACGGGGCTTATTTAACAAGATATTTGAATTTTAAGTTTTGCTAAATTTTATCCAAATAATAGTGATAACAAAATTTCGCTCTTTTCCTTCTACGGGGCTTATTTAACGAGATATTTGCATTTTAAGTTTTGCAAAATTTTGGCCAAAAATTAGTGATAACAAAATTTCGTCCTTTTCTTTCTACGGGGCTTATTTAACGAGATATTTGCAATTTAAATTTTGCTAAAAAATTGTGATAACAAAATTTCGCCTTTTTCCTTCTACGGGGATTATTTAACGAGATATTTGCATTTTAAGTTTTGCTAAATTTTATCCAAATAATAGTGATAACAAAATTTCGATTTTTTGACGAATTCGGCAAATTTTGACGAATTCGACGAATTTTTGACGAATTCGGCAAATTTTGACGAATTCGGCAAATTTTGACGAATTCGCCGATTTTTGACGAATTCGGCAAATTTTGACGAATTCGGCAAATTTTGACGAATTCGCCGATTTTTGACGAATTCGGCAAATTTTGACGAATTCGCCGATTTTTGACGAATTCGCCGATTTTTGACGAATTCGCCGATTTTTGACGAATTCGGCAAATTTTGACGAATTCGTCGATTTTTGACGAATTCGCCGATTTTTGTCGAATTCGCCAAATTTTGAGGAATTCGCCAAATTTTGACGAGATATTAGCATTTTAAGTTTTGCTAAATTCTGGCCATAAATTAGTGATAACAAAATTTCGCCCTTTTCCTTCTACGGGGCTTATTTTACGAGATATTTGCATTTTAAGTTTTGCAAAATTTTGGCCAAAAATTAGTGATAACAAAATTTCGTCCTTTTCCTTCTACGGGGCTTATTTAACGAGATATTTGCAATTTAAATTTTGCTAAAAAATTGTGATAACAAAATTTCGCCTTTTTCCTTCTACGGGGCTTATTTAACGAGATATTTGCATTTTAAGTTTTGCTTAATTTTGGCCAAAAATTAGTGATAACAAAATTTCACCCTTTTCCTTCTACGGGGATTATTTAACGAGATATTTGCATTTTAAGTTTTGACGAGATATTAGCATTTTAAGTTTTGCTAAATTCTGGCCATAAATTAGTGATAACAAAAGTTCGCCCTTTTCCTTCTACGGGGCTTATTTAACGAGATATTTGCATTTTAAGTTTTGCTAAATTTTGGCCAAAAATTAGTGATAACAAAATTTCGTCCTTTTCCTTCTACGGAGCTTATTTAACAAGATATTTGAATTTAAAATTTTGCTAAATTTTTGCTAAAAATTTGTGATAACAAAATTTCGCCCTTTTCCTTTTTCGGAGATTATTTAACGAGATATTTGCATTTTAAGTTTTGCAAAATTTTGGCCAAAAATTAGTGATAACAAAATTTCGTCCTTTTCCTTCTATGGGGCTTATTTAACAAGATATTTGAATTTTAAGTTTTGCTAAATTTTATCCAAATAATAGTGATAACAAAACTTCGCTCTTTTCCTTCTACGGGGCTTATTTAACGAGATATTTGCATTTTAAGTTTTGCAAAATTTTGGCCAAAAATTAGTGATAACAAAATTTCGTCCTTTTCCTTCTACGGGGCTTATTTAACGAGATATTTGCAATTTAAATTTTGCTAAAAAATTGTGATAACAAAATTTCGCCTTTTTCCTTCTACGGGGATTATTTAACGAGATATTTGCATTTTAAGTTTTGCTAAATTTTATTCAAATAATAGTGATAACAAAATTTCGCCTTTTTCCTTCTACGGGGCTTATTTAACGAGATATTTGCATTTTAAGTTTTGCTTAATTTTGGCCAAAAATTAGTGATAACAAAATTTCACCCTTTTCCTTCTACGGGGATTATTTAACGAGATATTTGCATTTTAAGTTTTGCTAAATTTTATCCAAATAATAGTGATAACAAAATTTCGATTTTTTGACGAATTCGGCAAATTTTGACGAATTCGCCGATTTTTGACGAATTCGGCAAATTTTGACGAAATCGTCGATTTTTGACGAATTCGCCGATTTTTGACGAATTCGGCAAATTTTGACGAATTCGCCAAATTTTGACGAGATATTAGCATTTTAAGTTTTGCTAAAATCCGGCCATAAATTAGTGATAACAAAAGTTCGCCCTTTTCCTTCTACGGGGCTTATTTAACGAGATATTTGCATTTTAAGTTTTGCAAAATTTTGGCCAAAAATTGGTGATAACAAAATTTCGTCCTTTTCCTTCTACGGGGCTTATTTAACGAGATATTTGCAATTTAAATTTTGCAAAATTTTTGCTAAAAAATTGTGATAACAAAATTTCGCCTTTTTCCTTCTACGGGGATTATTTAACGAGATATTTGCATTTTAAGTTTTGCTAAATTTTATCCAAATAATAGTGATAACAAAATTTCGATTTTTTGATGAATTCCGCAAATTTTGACGAATTCGGCAAATTTTGACGAATTCGGCAAATTTTGACGAATTCGCCGATTTTTGACGAATTCGGCAAATTTTGACGAATTCGCCGATTTTTGACGAATTCGGCAAATTTTGACGAATTCGCCAATTTTTTACGAATTCGGCAAATTTTGACGAATTCGCCGATTTTTGTCGAATTCGCCAAATTTTGACGAGATATTAGCATTTTAAGTTTTGCTAAATTCTGGCCATAAATTAGTGATAACAAAAGTTCGCCCTTTTCCTTCTACGGGGCTTATTTAACGAGATATTTGCATTTTAAGGTTTGCTAAATTTTGGCCAAAAATTAGTGATAACAAAATTTCGTCCTTTTCCTTCTACGGGGCTTATTTAACAAGATATTTGAATTTTAAATTTTGCTAAATTTTTGCTAAAAAATTGTGATAACAAAATTTCGCCCTTTTCCTTCTTCGGGGATTATTTAACGAGATATTTGCATTTTAAGTTTTGCTAAATTTTATCCAAATAATAGTGATAACAAAATTTCGATTTTTTGACGAATTCGGCAAATTTTGACGAATTCGACGATTTTTGACGAATTCGGCAAATTTTGACGAATTCGCCGATTTTTGACGAATTCGCCAAATTTTGACGAATTCGTCGATTTTTGACGAATTCGCCGATTTTTGACGAATTCGGCAAATTTTGACGAATTCGCCGATTTTTGACGAATTCGGCAAATTTTGACGAATTCGCCAAATTTTGACGAGATATTAGCATTTTAAGTTTTGCTAAATTCTGGCCATAAATTAGTGATAACAAAAGTTCGCCCTTTTCCTTCTACGGGGCTTATTTAACGAGATATTTGCATTTTAAGTTTTGCTAAATTTTGGCCAAAAATTAGTGATAACAAAATTTCGTCCTTTTCCTTCTACGGAGCTTATTTAACAAGATATTTGAATTTAAAATTTTGCTAAATTTTTGCTAAAAAATTGTGATAACAAAATTTCGCCCTTTTCCTTCTTCGGAGATTATTTAACGAGATATTTGCATTTTAAGTTTTGCAAAATTTTGGCCAAAAATTAGTGATAACAAAATTTCGCCTTTTTCCTTCTACGGGGATTATTTAACGAGATATTTGCATTTTAAGTTTTGCTAAATTTTATTCAAATAATAGTGATAACAAAATTTCGCCTTTTTCCTTCTACGGGGCTTATTTAACGAGATATTTGCATTTTAAGTTTTGCTTAATTTTGGCCAAAAATTAGTGATAACAAAATTTCACCCTTTTCCTTCTACGGGGATTATTTAACGAGATATTTGCATTTTAAGTTTTGCTAAATTTTATCCAAATAATAGTGATAACAAAATTTCGATTTTTTGACGAATTCGGCAAATTTTGACGAATTCGCCGATTTTTGACGAATTCGGCAAATTTTGACGAAATCGTCGATTTTTGACGAATTCGCCGATTTTTGACGAATTCGGCAAATTTTGACGAATTCGCCAAATTTTGACGAGATATTAGCATTTTAAGTTTTGCTAAAATCCGGCCATAAATTAGTGATAACAAAAGTTCGCCCTTTTCCTTCTACGGGGCTTATTTAACGAGATATTTGCATTTTAAGTTTTGCAAAATTTTGGCCAAAAATTGGTGATAACAAAATTTCGTCCTTTTCCTTCTACGGGGCTTATTTAACGAGATATTTGCAATTTAAATTTTGCAAAATTTTTGCTAAAAAATTGTGATAACAAAATTTCGCCTTTTTCCTTCTACGGGGATTATTTAACGAGATATTTGCATTTTAAGTTTTGCTAAATTTTATCCAAATAATAGTGATAACAAAATTTCGATTTTTTGATGAATTCCGCAAATTTTGACGAATTCGGCAAATTTTGACGAATTCGGCAAATTTTGACGAATTCGCCGATTTTTGACGAATTCGGCAAATTTTGACGAATTCGCCGATTTTTGACGAATTCGGCAAATTTTGACGAATTCGCCAATTTTTTACGAATTCGGCAAATTTTGACGAATTCGCCGATTTTTGTCGAATTCGCCAAATTTTGACGAGATATTAGCATTTTAAGTTTTGCTAAATTCTGGCCATAAATTAGTGATAACAAAAGTTCGCCCTTTTCCTTCTACGGGGCTTATTTAACGAGATATTTGCATTTTAAGGTTTGCTAAATTTTGGCCAAAAATTAGTGATAACAAAATTTCGTCCTTTTCCTTCTACGGGGCTTATTTAACAAGATATTTGAATTTTAAATTTTGCTAAATTTTTGCTAAAAAATTGTGATAACAAAATTTCGCCCTTTTCCTTCTTCGGGGATTATTTAACGAGATATTTGCATTTTAAGTTTTGCTAAATTTTATCCAAATAATAGTGATAACAAAATTTCGATTTTTTGACGAATTCGGCAAATTTTGACGAATTCGACGATTTTTGACGAATTCGGCAAATTTTGACGAATTCGCCGATTTTTGACGAATTCGCCAAATTTTGACGAATTCGTCGATTTTTGACGAATTCGCCGATTTTTGACGAATTCGGCAAATTTTGACGAATTCGCCGATTTTTGACGAATTCGGCAAATTTTGACGAATTCGCCAAATTTTGACGAGATATTAGCATTTTAAGTTTTGCTAAATTCTGGCCATAAATTAGTGATAACAAAAGTTCGCCCTTTTCCTTCTACGGGGCTTATTTAACGAGATATTTGCATTTTAAGTTTTGCTAAATTTTGGCCAAAAATTAGTGATAACAAAATTTCGTCCTTTTCCTTCTACGGAGCTTATTTAACAAGATATTTGAATTTAAAATTTTGCTAAATTTTTGCTAAAAAATTGTGATAACAAAATTTCGCCCTTTTCCTTCTTCGGAGATTATTTAACGAGATATTTGCATTTTAAGTTTTGCAAAATTTTGGCCAAAAATTAGTGATAACAAAATTTCGTCCTTTTCCTTCTACGGGGCTTATTTAACAAGATATTTGAATTTTAAGTTTTGCTAAATTTTATCCAAATAATAGTGATAACAAAATTTCGCTCTTTTCCTTCTACGGGGCTTATTTAACGAGATATTTGCATTTTAAGTTTTGCAAAATTTTGGCCAAAAATTAGTGATAACAAAATTTCGTCCTTTTCCTTCTACGGGGCTTATTTAACGAGATATTTGCAATTTAAATTTTGCTAAAAAATTGTGATAACAAAATTTCGCCTTTTTCCTTCTACGGGGATTATTTAACGAGATATTTGCATTTTAAGTTTTGCTAAATTTTATTCAAATAATAGTGATACAAAATTTCGCCTTTTTCCTTCTACGGGGCTTATTTAACGAGATATTTGCATTTTAAGTTTTGCTTAATTTTGGCCAAAAATTAGTGATAACAAAATTTCACCCTTTTCCTTCTACGGGGATTATTTAACGAGATATTTGCATTTTAAGTTTTGCTAAATTTTATCCAAATAATAGTGATAACAAAATTTCGATTTTTTGACGAATTCGGCAAATTTTGACGAATTCGGCAAATTTTGACGAATTCAGCAAATTTTGACGAATTCGGCAAATTTTGACGAATTCGCCGATTTTTGACGAATTCGGCAAATTTTGACGAATTCGCCGATTTTTGACGAATTCGGCAAATTTTGACGAATTCGCCAATTTTTTACGAATTCGGCAAATTTTGACGAATTCGCCGATTTTTGTCGAATTCGCCAAATTTTGACGAGATATTAGCATTTTAAGTTTTGCTAAATTTTATTCAAATAATAGTGATACAAAATTTCGCCCTTTTCCTTCTACGGGGCTTATTTAACAAGATATTTGAATTTTAAATTTTGCTAAATTTTTGCTAAAAAATTGTGATAACAAAATTTCGCCCTTTTCCTTCTTCGGGGATTATTTAACGAGATATTTGCATTTTAAGTTTTGCTAAATTTTATCCAAATAATAGTGATAACAAAATTTCGATTTTTTGACGAATTCGGCAAATTTTGACGAATTCGACGATTTTTTGACGAATTCAGCAAATTTTGACGAATTCGCCGATTTTTGACGAATCCGGCAAATTTTGACGAATTCGCCGATTTTTGACGAATTCGGCAAATTTTGACGAATTCGCCAAATTTTGACGAGATATTAGCATTTTAAGTTTTGCTAAATTCTGGCCATAAATTAGTGATAACAAAATTTCGCCCTTTTCCCTCTACGGGGCTTATTTAACGAGATATTTGCATTTTAAGTTTTGCTAAATTTTGGCCAAAAATTAGTGATAACAAAATTTCGTCCTTTTCCTTCTACGGGGCTTATTTAACAAGATATTTGAATTTTAAATTTTGCTAAATTTTTGCTAAAAAATTGTGATAACAAAATTTCGCCCTTTTCCTTCTTCGGGGATTATTTAACGAGATATTTGCATTTTAAGTTTTGCTAAATTTTATCCAAATAATAGTGATAACAAAATTTCGATTTTTTGACGAATTCGGCAAATTTTGACGAATTCGCCGATTTTTGACGAATTCGGCAAATTTTGACGAATTCGTCGATTTTTGACGAATTCGCCGACTTTTGACGAATTCGGCAAATTTTGACGAATTCGCCAAATTTTTGACGAGATATTAGCATTTTAAGTTTTGCTAAATTCTGGCCATAAATTAGTGATAACAAAAGTTCGCCCTTTTCCTTCTACGGGGCTTATTTAACGAGATATTTGCATTTTAAGTTTTGCAAAATTTTGGCCAAAAATTGGTGATAACAAAATTTCGTCCTTTTCCTTCTACGGGGCTTATTTAACGAGATATTTGCAATTTAAATTTTGCAAAATTTTTGCTAAAAAATTGTGATAACAAAATTTCGCCTTTTTCCTTCTACGGGGATTATTTAACGAGATATTTGCATTTTAAGTTTTGCTAAATTTTATCCAAATAATAGTGATAACAAAATTTCGATTTTTTGATGAATTCCGCAAATTTTGACGAATTCGACGAATTTTTTGACGAATTCGGCAAATTTTGACGAATTCGTCGATTTTTGAAGAATTCGGCAAATTTTGCCGAATTCATCAAAAAATCGAAATTTTGTTATCACTATTATTTGGATAAAATTTAGCAAAACTTAAAATTCGGCAAATTTTGACGAATTCGCCGATTTTTGACGAATTCGTCGATTTTTGACGAATTCTGCAAATTTTGACGAATTCTGCAAATTTTGACGAATTCGCCGATTTTTGACGAATTCGGCAAATTTTGACGAATTCGGCAAATTTCGACGAATTCGCCGATTTTTGACGAATTCGTCGATTTTTGACGAATTCGCCGATTTTTGACGATTTCGGCAAATTTTGACGAATTCGCCGATTTTTGACGAATTCGTCGATTTTTTACGAATTCGCCGATTTTTGACGAATTCGTCGATTTTTGACGAATTCGCCAATTTTTTACGAATTCGGCAAATTTTGACGAGATATCTTATTTAACAAGATATTTGAATTTTAAATTTTGCTAAATTTTTGCTAAAAAATTGTGATAACAAAATTTCGCCCTTTTCCTTCTTCGGGGATTATTTAACGAGATATTTGCATTTTAAGTTTGCTAAATTTTATCCAAATAATAGTGATAACAAAATTTCGCTCTTTTCCTTCTACGGGGCTTATTTAACGAGATATTTGCATTTTAAGTTTTGCTTAATTTTGGCCAAAAATTAGTGATAACAAAATTTCACCCTTTTCCTTCTACGGGGATTATTTAACGAGATATTTGCATTTTAAGTTTTGCTAAATTTTATCCAAATAATAGTGATAACAAAATTTCGAATTTTTGACGAATTCGGCAAATTTTGACGAATTCGCCGATTTCTGACGAATTCGCCGATTTTTTACGAATTCGGCAAATTTTGACGAATTCGCCGATTTTTGTCGAATTCGCCAAATTTTGACGAGATATTAGCATTTTAAGTTTTGCTAAATTCTGGCCATAAATTAGTGATAACAAAAGTTCGCCCTTTTCCTTCTACGGGGCTTATTTAACGAGATATTTGCATTTTAAGGTTTGCTAAATTTTGGCTAAAAATTAGTGATAACAAAATTTTCGTCCTTTTCCTTCTACGGGGCTTATTTAACAAGATATTTGAATTTTAAATTTTGTGAAATTTTTGCTAAAAAATTGTGATAACAAAATTTCGCCCTTTTCTTCTTCGGGGATTATTTAACGAGATATTTGCATTTTAAGTTTTGCTAAATTTTATCCAAATAATAGTGATAACAAAATTTCGCTCTTTTCCTTCTACGGGGCTTATTTAACGAGATATTTGCATTTTAAGTTTTGCTTAATTTTGGCCAAAAATTAGTGATAACAAAATTTCACCCTTTTCCTTCTACGGGGATTATTTAACGAGATATTTGCATTTTAAGTTTTGCTAAATTTTATCCAAATAATAGTGATAACAAAATTTCGAATTTTTGACGAATTCGGCAAATTTTGACGAATTCGCCGATTTTTGACGAATTCGCCGATTTTTTACGAATTCGGCAAATTTTGACGAATTCGCCGATTTTTGTCGAATTCGCCAAATTTTGACGAGATATTAGCATTTTAAGTTTTGCTAAATTCTGGCCATAAATTAGTGATAACAAAATTTCGCTCTTTTTCCTTCTACGGGCTTATTTAACGAGATATTTGCATTTTAAGTTTTGCAAAATTTTGGCCAAAAATTAGTGATAACAAAATTTCGTCCTTTTCCTTCTACGGGGCTTATTTAACGAGATATTTGCAATTTAAATTTTGCTAAAAAATTGTGATAACAAAATTTCGCCTTTTTCCTTCTACGGGGATTATTTAACGAGATATTTGCATTTTAAGTTTTGCTAAATTTTATCCAAATAATAGTGATAACAAAATTTCGCCTTTTTCCTTCTACGGGGCTTATTTAACGAGATATTTGCATTTTAAGTTTTGCTTTTTTGGCCAAAAATTAGTGATAACAAAATTTCACCCTTTTCCTTCTACGGGGATTATTTAACGAGATATTTGCATTTTTAAGTTTTGCTAAATTTTATCCAAATAATAGTGATAACAAAATTTCGAATTTTTGACGAATTCGGCAAATTTTGACGAATTCGGTGATTTTTGACGAATTCGGCAAATTTTGACGAATTCGTCGATTTTTGACGAATTCGCCGATTTTTGACGAATTCGGCAAATTTTGACGAATTCGCCGATTTTTGACGAATTCGCCGATTTTTGACGAATTCGTCGATTTTTGACGAATTCGTCGATTTTTGACGAATTCGCCGATTTTTGACGAATTCGCCAATCTTTTACGAATTCGGCAAATTTTGACGAATTCGCCGATTTTTGTCGAATTCGCCAAATTTTGACGAATTCGCCAAATTTTGACGAGATATTGGCATTTTTAAGTTTTGCTAAATTCTGGCCATAAATTAGTGATAACAAAAGTTCGCCCTTTTCCTTCTACGGGGCTTATTTAACGAGATATTTGCATTTTAAGTTTTGCTAAATTTTGGCCAAAAAATTAGTGATAACAAAATTTCGTCCTTTTCCTTCTACGGGGCTTATTTAACAAGATATTTGAATTTTAAATTTTGCTAAATTTTTGCTAAAAAATTGTGATAACAAAATTTCGCCCTTTTCCTTCTTCGGGGATTATTTAACGAGATATTTGCATTTTAAGTTTTGCTAAATTTTATCCAAATAATAGTGATAACAAAATTTCGCTCTTTTCCTTCTACGGGGCTTATTTAACGAGATATTTGCATTTTAAGTTTTGCAAAATTTTGGCCAAAAATTAGTGATAACAAAATTTCGTCCTTTTCCTTCTACGGGGCTTATTTAACGAGATATTTGCAATTTAAATTTTGCTAAATTTTTGCTAAAAAATTGTGATAACAAAATTTCGCCTTTTTCCTTCTACGGGGATTATTTAACGAGATATTTGCATTTTAAGTTTTGCTAAATTTTATCCAAATAATAGTGACAACAAAATTTCGCCTTTTTCCTTCGATTTTTGAACGAATTCGCCGATTTTTGACGATTTCGCAAATTTTGACGAATTCGCCGATTTTTGTCGAATTCGCCAAATTTTGTCGAATTCGCCAAATTTTGACGAGATATTAGCATTTTAAGTTTTGCTAAATTCTGGCCATAAATTAGTGATAACAAAAGTTCGCCCTTTTCCTTCTACGGGGCTTATTTAACGAGATATTTGCATTTTAACTTTTGCTAAATTTTGGCCAAAAATTAGTGATAACAAAATTTCGTCCTTTTCCTTCTACGGGGCTTATTTAACAAGATATTTGAATTTTAAATTTTGCTAAATTTTTGCTAAAAATTGTGATAACAAAACTTCGCCCTTTTCCTTCTTCGGGGATTATTTAACGAGATATTTGCATTTTAAGTTTTGCTAAATTATATCCAAATAATAGTGATAACAAAATTTCGCTCTTTTCCTTCTACGGGGCTTATTTAACGAGATATTTGCATTTTAAGTTTTGCAAAATTTTGGCCAAAAATTAGTGATAACAAAATTTCGTCCTTTTCCTTCTATGGGGCTTATTTAACGAGATATTTGCAATTTAAATTTTGCTAAATTTTTGCTAAAAAATTGTGATAACAAATTTCGCCTTTTTCCTTCTACGGGGATTATTTAACGAGATATTTGCATTTTAAGTTTTGCTAAATTTTATCCAAATAATAGTGATAACAAAATTTCGCCTTTTTCCTTCTACGGGGCTTATTTAACGAGATATTTGCATTTTAAGTTTTGCTTAATTTTGGGCCAAAAATTAGTGATAACAAAATTTCACCCTTTTCCCTCTACGGGGCTTATTTAACGAGATATTTGCAATTTAAATTTTGCTAAATTTTTGCTAAAAAATTGTGATAACAAAATTTCGCCTTTTTCCTTCTACGGGGATTATTTAACGAGATATTTGCATTTTAAGTTTTGCCAATTTTTATCCAAATAATAGTGATAACAAAATTTCAATTTTTTGACGAATTCGGCAAATTTTGACGAATTCGCCGATTTTTGACGAATTCGGCAAATTTTGACGAATTCGGCAAATTTCGACGATTTCGCCGATTTTTGACGAATTCGGCAAATTTTGACGAATTCGTCGATTTTTGACGAATTCGCCGATTTTTGACGAATTCGCCGATTTTTGACGAATTCGGCAAATTTTGACGAATTCGCCGATTTTTGACGAATTCGTCGATTTTTGACGAATTCGCCGATTTTTGACGAATTCGGCAAATTTTGACGAATTCGTCGATTTTTGACGAATTCGCCGATTTTTGACGAATTCGGCAAATTTTGACGAATTCGTCGATTTTTGACGAATTCGCCGTTTTTTGACGAATTCGGCAAATTTTGACGAATTCGCCAATTTTTTACGAATTCGGCAAATTTTGACGAATTCGCCGATTTTTGTCGAATTCGCCAAATTTTGACGAGATATTAGCATTTTAAGTTTTGCTAAATTCTGGCCATAAATTAGTGATAACAAAAGTTCGCCCTTTTCTTCTACGGGGCTTATTTAACAAGATATTTGCATTTTAAATTTTGCTAAATTTTGGCCAAAAATTAGTGATAACAAAATTTCGTCCTTTTCCTTCTACGGGGCTTATTTAACAAGATATTTGCAATTTAAATTTTGCTAAATTTTTGCTAAAAAATTGTGATAACAAAATTTCGCCTTTTTCCTTCTACGGGGATTATTTAACGAGATATTTGCATTTTAAGTTTTGCTAAATTTTATCCAAATAATAGTGATAACAAAATTTCGCCGATTTTTGACGACGAAATCGTCAAAAATCGGCGAATTCGTCAAAAATCGACGTATTCGTCAAAAATCGGCGAATTCGTCGAAATTTGCCGAAATCGTCAAAATTTGCCGAATTCGTCAAAAATTCGTCGAATTCGTCAAAATTTGCCGAATTCGTCAAAAATCGGCGAATTCGTCAAAATTTGCCGAATTCGTCAAAAATCGGCGAATTCGTCAAAATTTGCCGAATTCGTCAAAAATCGGCGAATTCGTCAAAATTTGCCGAATTCGTCAAAATTTGCCGAATTCGTCAAAAATCGGCGAAGTCGTCAAAAATCGACGAATTCGTCAAAATTTGCCGAATTCGTCAAAAATCGGCGAATTCGTCAAAATTTGCCGAATTCGTCAAAAATCGGCGAATTCGTCAAAATTTGCCGAATTCGTCAAAAATCGGCGAATTCGTCAAAAATCGGCGAATTCGTCAAAAATCGACGAATTCGTCAAAATTTGCCGAATTCGTCAAAAATTCGTCGAATTCGTCAAAATTTGCCGAATTCGTCAAAAATCGGCAAAATTTGCCGAATTCGACAAAAATCGGCGAATTCGTCAAAAATCGACGAATTCGTCAAAAATCGGCGAATTCGTCAAAAATCGACGAAATCGTCAAAAATCGGCGAATTCGTCAAAATTTGCCGAATTCGTCAAAAATCGACGAATTCGTCAAAAATTCGTCGAATTCGTCAAAATTTGCCGAATTCGTCAAAAAATCGAAATTTTGTTATCACTATTATTTGGATAAAATTTAGCAAAACTTAAATGCAAATATCTCGTTAAATAATCCCCGTAGAAGGAAAGGGTGAAATTTTGTTATCACTAATTTTTGGATAAAATTTAGCAAAACTTAAAATGCAAATATCTCGTTAAATAATCCCCGTAGAAGGAAAAAGGCGAAATTTTGTTATCACAATTTTTTAGCAAAAATTTAGCGTCAAAAATCGACGAATTCGTCAAAAATCGGCGAATTCGTCAAAATTTGCCGAATTCGTCAAAAATCGGCGAATTCGCCAAAATTTGCCGAATTCGTCAAAAAACGACGAATTCGTCAAAAATCGGCGAATTCGTCAAAAATCGGCGAATTCGTCAAAAATCGGCGAATTCGTCAAAATTTGCCGAATTCGTCAAAATCGGCGAATTCGTCAAAATTTGCAGAATTCGTCAAAAATCGGCGAATTCGTCAAAATTTGCCGAATTCGTCAAAAATCGGCGAATTCGTCAAAATTTGCCGAATTCGTCAAAATTTGCCGAATTCGTCAAAAATCGGCGAATTCGTCAAAAATCGACGAATTCGTCAAAATTTGCCGAATTCGTCAAAAATCGGCGAATTCGTCAAAATTTGCCGAATTCGTCAAAATTTGCCGAATTCGTCAAAATTTGCCGAATTCGTCAAAAATCGGCGAATTCGTCAAAAATCGGCGAATACGTCAAAAATCGACGAATTCGTCAAAATTTGCCGAATTCGTCAAAAATCGGCGAATTCGTCGAAATTTGCCGAATTCGTCACAAATCGGCGAATTCGTCAAAATTTGCCGAATTCGTCAAAAATCTACGAATTCGTCAAAAATTCGTCGAATTCGTCAAAATTTGCCGAATTCGTCAAAAAATCGAAATTTTGTTATCACTATTATTTGGATAAAATTTAGCAAAACTTAAAATGCAAATATCTCGTTAAATAATCCCCGTAGAAGGAAAAGGCGAAATTTTGTTATCACAATTTTTTAGCAAAAATTTAGCAAAATTTAAATTGCAAATATCTCGTTAAATAAGCCCCGTAGAAGGAAAAGGACGAAATTTTGTTATCACTAATTTTTGGCCAAAATTTTGCAAAACTTAAAATGCAAATATCTCGTTAAATAAGCCCCGTAGAAGGAAAAGAGCGAAATTTTGTTATCACTATTATTTGGATAAAATTTAGCAAAACTTAAAATGCAAATATCTCGTTAAATAATCCCCGAAGAAGGAAAAGGGCGAAATTTTGTTATCACAATTTTTTAGCAAAAATTTAGCAAAATTAATTAAAATTTAGCCGAATTCGTCAAAAATCGACGAATTCGTCAAAATTTGCCGAATTCGTCAAAAATTCGTCGAATTCGTCAAAATTTGCCGAATTCGTCAAAAATCGAAATTTTGTTATCACTATTATTTGGATAAAATTTAGCAAAACTTTAAATGCAAATATCTCGTTAAATAATCCCCGTAGAAGGAAAAGGCGAAATTTTGTTATCACAATTTTTTAGCAAAATTTAGCAAAATTTAAATTGCAAATATCTCGTTAAATAAGCCCCGTAGAAGGAAAAGGACGAAATTTTGTTATCACTAATTTTTGGCCAAAATTTTGCAAAACTTAAAATGCAAATATCTCGTTAAATAAGCCCCGTAGAAGGGCGAACTTTTGTTATCACTAACTTATGGCCAGAATTTAGCAAAACTTAAAATGCTAATATCTCGTCAAAATTTGGCGAATTCGTCAAAATTTGCCGAATTCGTCAAAATTTGCCGAATTCGTCAAAAATCGGCGAATTCGTCAAAAATCGACGAATTCGTCAACATTTGCCGATAACAAAATTTCGTCCTTTTCCTTCTACGGGGCAAATTTTGACGAATTCGCCGAATTTTGTCGAATTCGCCAAATTTTGACGAGATATTAGCATTTTAAGTTTTGCTAAATTCTGGCCATAAATTAGTGATAACAAAAGTTCGCCCTTTTCCTTCTACGGGGCTTATTTAACGAAATATTTGCATTTTAAGTTTTGCTAAATTTTGGCCAAAAATTAGTGATAACAAAATTTCGTCCTTTTCCTTCTACGGGGCTTATTTAACAAGATATTTGAATTTTAA